>JADRCH010007664.1:6428824-6573665 GCA_019843965.1 Rhynchomys soricoides | reverse complement strand
TCTCTCTCTCTCTCTCTCTCTCTCTCTCTCTCTCTCTCTCTCTCTCTATTCCTCTATTTTTTTGAGACAGGGTTTCTAAGTCAAGCTGATCTTAAATATCCTATGTAGCCAAGACTGACCTTGAACTTCTAGCCCTCCTGCCTCTACCTCCAAAGGTTGGGATTGCATACTTGTGCTATCTCAACTATTTTATATACTGCTGGAGATGGAACTCAGGGCTTTGTGAATACTAGGAAGTAACTTGCCAACTGAGCTATACCCACAGTCCTTAATTTCTTAAATTACATATACTCATAGATGCAAGTTTCTTTGTGAATGCCTATTAGTCTGTTAATGGAATACTCTCATTGGTTATCCTAAAAGTTTTCTAGTTTGGACAAATGACTTGAATATACCAACATTAAAAAAATTCACTTTGAAAAAAAAATTCACGTTGACAATAGAAAAATAAAACTGAAATGACAAAGTTATCATATTTGGAGATGTTTATATTTTGTTTTGAATGTAGAGAAGTACCAGTTGGTTAAACATATTCTTTGAAAGCAAGGGATTTGTTTTTAAATTACAAAACAATTGTCTTTAATATCTACTTTTTATCTTGTTTCTAAAGCAAATGAATGCTCATTGACAAAGTAAATTAATTTCTAAGGTACAAGACAGTTTTCCAAATATGTCCCCCCATTTGCTATCATTTTTAAACAAACAATTAAGTATTTTTAAGCAGGAAAAAACCCCAAAGTACACATGCCTCACTTTCTCATATTACAAGACACTGGATTACAAAGTCACAACTAGTGGTGGAACCATTTTCTTATGCTGAGTAAGGGTGGTGGAGGGCAATAGTCCTCTTCTCTTAGAATTAAAATGAAACTCCGTATCCTAATATCTTTTTGGGATTATGTGTTATATTGGATTATCTATAAGATTCCATGACTCTATCTGGTCTGATAAAGATTTAGAGAAGTGATGAGAACTAATCCATAAAAGTAACTACATTCGTAGTAATAAAATGCTTTATTTTTAGTTTCATGCAGCTAATACTTGGGGGAATTTCTATCTAAATCTAAGTTTAAGATATAAACTGTGTTTTTCTCTTTTTATATACTGTTTGCAGGAACTCTTCAAATATTACAGAAACTAAGCTTTTATGTTACTCATAGTTCATAACTTTGTTTTTTATGAATTTCACAAATCTCATTGGCCCTGATTATGGACACATGCGTGCGCGCATGCGCGCGCGCACACACACCCACACACACACACACACACACACACACACACATACAGATTTCTAACAAAGTTCTATCATTATAGGTTTTAAAATACAAATGTATTATTATATGTCAAGGGGCAAGAATAAAATAACAAGATTATAAGATGAAGATTTAACATTTTGTGTTTACATTATTTGTCTTTTCTTTTAAGGCTTACTTTTTGGCATGGAGTTTCAAATCCAACTCATTGAGTCCCCTTTTAAAAACTTTTTTAAAAATTAAAATATAATTATAGCATCCTTCCTTGACTCTACTCCCTACAAATCCTCCCTTGTGCCTTTCTCCCTCCCTCCCTTTTCCTCTCAAATTAACTTTTTATAATGTCATAACATTTCTACTCAGTATTCATTGGTAATCATTATGTTTACTTCAAGTTCTACTTGCTTCAAGTTAAACCACTATATTTTCTGAAAAATCTTTTCTTTTCTCTCACATATACATAGTAATTTCCCACTAAGGAGCTCCAGCTATAATCTCTTCGCTCTGGAATTTTTGTATAGTTTATTCTATTATATATCTTAGATAAACATTACTTAGGGCACTCTTGCAAAAGTAGGATTACTGTATTAAAGGATATAAGCATTTATAAGACATTTATGAGGTCTTGGAGAAAAATATTTGTTGTACCAACTTAAAGTTATACAAACAGTATGTGAGTATGTGATCCAGCTGACATTTTTATTAATGTTAGTTCTTTGATCGTAGTTGGATTCTTCACAGTTATTTTTTTTCTCATGGCCATTTTTTACTTTTAAAATTTTCTCTTTTGTCAACGTCAGTAATGTTCATTTCCCCATACATTGTTTATTTCCCCAACAGTTTATACTTTTACCCCAGTACTATGTAATGATTTTAGACATCTTCCCAGAATCATCCATGTTTATTACTAAATGCACATTTATGATACTTTCTGTGCATTTGTTTACTTTAACTGTCTCTTGGTTCTCTCTCTCTTTTTTCTCTAGCTGTCTGCTTTGTTAAATTTACCCATCCTTTTATTTTATATTCTCTTAAACATCGGTTCCTGATTTGGGATTATTTCTCTCTTCCTGCATGGTTTAGAATTTTTTTCTGTTTTGTTCCTAACTCTTTGAGAAAATTTATTTTTATTTCTCTTTAACAATGAAATGTTATTTTAATTAAAACATGAGAGGGCTTTTAAGTTCCTACTTATTGTGATGTTTTGATCTTTGGCTTTAAATATACAATAGTGTTCATATTGTTTGAATAGTTATCATAGTTTTTACTTTTCTTTGATCTAAGAACGACTTTGTGTTTTTTAACCAGGTTGTTTTCTAGTTGCAGTTAATTTTCACCAGAAATTACAACCTATAAATAGCTTAATCAGTCTCTGAAAGTATTCCATTGGTGCTTGACAAAAACTATATGTTATCATTCATTTTCAGATTATTCAAATAAAATTTACATGTAATTTACCCACTTATATAAATAATTCATGAAAGATTAAAGTATATAATTTGACCCCCAGATTTAAATATTTGAAGATATTTAGCCTTTTATTTTCTAATGCAATAAATTAACAAAACAGTGAAATTTTCTGCAAAATATACATACATAATCTATGTGGGTTTTATTGTTTAGCAATGATTCAGACAGTACACATTCTACCTAATAATTCTAACATTAAATAAAAAAAAATTTCATTTTTTATTTTTTATTCATATATATCAGATATTTCCTGGTTTTATATTTGACTCATATGGTAATCTAAGACATAAACCCATGATTATTGTTTTGTTATTTGATTATCTTAATTGTTTTCAAAACTTAGTCTATTTTATAACCATATTTGTTCCATGTTTTGTATCCTGTGTCTTAGTACTCACTGTCAGTTATTACACCTTACCCCATAGCATAAATTCTAATTCCTAAGGTTTAAACTTTTTCTTATTACATCAGACACTCAATTTTAGTAACATTTTCTCTTTTATTTTGTATTATGTTTATTCGTTTTAGGATCAGTAAGAGAACTACTATGTATGAAAACAAAGGTAACAAACCGTTTTAGAGTAAATCTTTATATCTGATTTATCCTATCTGAAAAACACTGGTAAGGTTTACAAAGGGAACTCTTTTTTGTTTCTCCTCAGTTGAAATTCAAGTGGAAAATAAGTAGGCACAACTTATAAAATCTGAGTAGAAATGACAAAGTAACCGATGCTTAGATCAAGTAGTTACACATAGGAACAAACACTTGGGCATAAAAGAAAATCTCATAGGAAAATATTTGGAAAACTGGGACATTCTGGCATAACTGTAACTTTGTGAACAAAGGAATTTTGAAGCTCATGTACATGCCCAGGCAAAACACATTCTCAGTCAGGCAAGACCTAAGACCTCAACCTTTCACAATGGGTTTAAGGCCAGGCTTAGAGCAAGTCTAGAAAACTGTTTAAGGAATGCCACAGGACAGACACAGTGTAGAATTACAGAGAGAGTTCCTGGTACTCCAGCAAATCTCCATCAAACATTAATTGATCATGAAATAAAAGAACAGAATTTGTGGTTCTCATATATCAGCAAAAATAAATATTCTTTCCAGAAACTCTTTTGAAAGTGCTAATAAAAATTATTTAGTCTTATCTTTAATTATAAAAAAGCTTTGAAGGTATTTTTCTATTAAAAATTGTATTCCATGACTTATCATAGTTTGATAGTTAAAAGCTAGTTGTCAACACATAAACAGGAAATAAAAAACAAAGAAGCAATATGAATTGACAAACACTAATCCGAGAAAACCCCAGCATTGGCATAGCATTAGAGTTATTGTGAAATGCTTTTAGATCAGCCATCACAAGCATTAACAAAAAAACAAAACCAAAAACAAAACAGAGATATATTTTCAAAAAATGAAAAGAATGGCTGAAGAGATGATGCAATGGTTAAAATCACTTGTTTTTATAGAGACCTGAATTCAGTTCTCAGTACCCACATAGGGCAGAGCACCCACAAAAATGACTGTAACTACAATCCCAGTGAATCCAATGTTCTTTTCTGGCTTTTGTGGGTACCCACAGTCATATGCACATACATATATGTATACTTGCATGTGTATATATATGTACATATATATATGTGTGTGTGTGCTAAAAATGAATCTGTTTTTAAATTGAAGAGGAAACAATGTATAAACAAAACAAGAATAATAAAAATACAAAACTATAAAAAGCAATGCAATGAAAAAGTCTAGTCTTGTATTAGATTAAAATTAAGTTGGCATTGAAATAAGATTATTCCAGTTTTAGGTTGTATGAAATTTTATGATCAACATAAAATATTTATAAATGATTATATAAGTATATATTAAACAACTAAGCTCGAAAGAATATAGTAAGGAAGGAAACAATGTTGTAAAAAATATAGAAAAGAAATAACAAATGGGTAATAGACTTATATCCAGCAGGAAGTATTCTGTTATAATTTATGTGATTGGATTTCTCTTTTCATGTTAAAGACAGAGATTAAAATAATATATTTGTACAATGAGGATGGAAACACATGATATCTGGATAAAGGTGCTCAGCACATATCTCCTTCTTGATGAAAAAGAACAAATCATATTTATATACTGGAGTTTTGAGATAAATGACCATGGCAAAAGCCTGGAAATCGTAAAAAGACTTGGACCTTCTAAAGATTCAGAGATTTGGAGAGATGGATCAGTGGTGAAGAGCACTGACTACTCTTCCAGAGGTCCTGGGTTCAATTCCCTGCAGCCACATGATGGTTCACAACCACTTGTAATGAGATCCATTGCCCTCTTCTGGTATGTTGTGGTACATTTACACAATGGAGTACTACTTAGTTATTAAAAACAATAAATTCATGAAATTCTTAGGCAAATGGATAGAATTAGAAAATATCATCCTGAGTGAGGTAACCCAGTCACAAAAGAACACACATGGTATGCACTATGTGGACATTAGCCCAAAAGCTCAGAATACCCAAGATGCAATTTACAGACCACATGAAGCTCAAGAAGAAGGAAGACCAAAGTGTGGATGCTTCAGTCCTTCTTAGAAGGGGGATCAAAATACTCATGGGAGGAAATATGGAGACACGTGGAGCAGAAACTGAAGGAGAGGCCACCTAGAGACTGCCCCACATAGGGATACATCCCATCTGCAGACACCAAACCCAGACACTATTGTGGATGCCAAGAAGTGCTTGCTGACTAGTGCTTGCTAACTAGAGCCAGCTATAGCTATCTCCTGAGAGGCTCTGCCAGACAAAAGCCAACGAACCATTGGACTGAGCATGGGGAACCCAATGGAGGAGTTAGAGAAAAGACTAAAGGAGGTGAAGGGGTTTGCAATCCCATAGGAAGAACAACAGTATCAACCAACCAGACACCCCCCAGAACTCCCAGGGACTAATCCACCAACCAAAGAACACACATGGAGGGATCCATGGCTCCAGCTGCGTATGTAGAATAGGATGGCCTTGTCAGAACCTTCTTGGACACCTAGTGCCTAAAGAAACTCAACATAATTTTGGCCAGCCCTAGGCAAAGTCCTGCTCTTGAGCAAGTATTGCCAAAAAAGCAGCAGAGAGGACCACAGCTGTCACAGTTGCTGTCATATGTGTGCATGTCTCTCACTCCCTCCTCTTGAGGCAAATCCAGATGACAGTTAATGACAGAGTAGGGAGGGAACACTTCGGCTGCACCTGTTACCCTGTTCATAGTGGCATGTTGAGGGACCCTTAGGCAAACTTGTGGATCTGGTTATTGTTCCACCCTCAGACACATGCCATAGCCAAAGGATGTCTAGCATATGTTAGGAAGAAGAGCTTCAGCTCCAGCTATTTCACATTTTATTCAGCATCAGTCACACTACCACCACCCCATGGTTGTTTTCTAGATTCCAAATCAATTCAAAAATTCACTTGTGTATTTGTATCACATATTTGTTTGATCTGTTCAGCTGACAGACATTTTGGTTTATTTCACATCCTGACTATTTTGAATTTTGTCATAATGAACATGGATGTACATGTATCTTTTTAATATAAATCTTTTGAATACATGTCCAAGAGCTATATAGTTATCTGGTAGGGATTTTTTTTTTTTTTCAGAAATCTCTGGACTGATTTCCACAATGACTGGACCATTTCACACTCCCACCAAGTATGTGCAAGGGCTCCTCTTTCCCTACATCAGGGCCTGTATTGTTATTTATTTGCTTGATGATAACCATTCTGACAGGGATGAGGTGGAACCTCAAAGCATTTAGATCTGCATTCCTCTGATAGCTAAGGGTGCAATGCTTTGAAACTCTTTCTACAAAGTCATTATTATCTGATGCCAATACCAAATAAAGATATAATAAGAAAGAAAGGCAAAAAATTGATCTTTGTGATAAAATGTTAGAAAAATTTCAATAAAACATTTGCAAGCTTTTATTGTATTGTATATGTTAAACTACCCTTCTTTGCCTGGGATTCACCCAAATTGCTCATAGTGAATGATCCTCTTCATGAGTTCATGAATTAAGTTTTCAAAATCTTTATTGAAAAGTTTGCATTAGTATTCATTAGTAAAATTCATGTAAGGTTTTCTTCTCTCTCTCTCTCTCTCTCTCTCTCTCTCTCTCTCTCTCTCTTCTCCTCTTATCCAGTTTCAGCTTCAGTATCAGGGTATTATGGACTTCCTGTAATAAATTTGATAGTGTTTCCTTCCTTTCTATTTTGTGCCATCTTTCTTAAAGGTTTTGTAGAATCATGCAGTGACTCCATCTACTCCTGGGCTTTTTCATGAGGGGAGAACTTTTGTTTTTATTTCTATTTCAATTTCATTGTTGTGGATCTGTTACACCCTCTTGGTTTGATTTTGTTAGATTATATGTATATTTAATAACTTCTTTTAGATCTCCCAGTTTGGGAAATATAAGGTTTCAAAATATTACACAGTGAATGGTTTTTTGGTTTTTTTTTTTTGTCCTCAATTTTATCACTTTTGACCTTTTCTCTCTTTTACTCAATCTAACTAAGAGTTTTTTACTCTTGTTTGTCTGCTTGAAAAGTTCACTTTTGCTTAATCAATTCTATGTACTGTGTTTTATTTTCCCTGATATTTAATATTTGTTGCCATCTACTGCTTTTAGGGTTGTATTTTTCTGTTGTAAAATATTGAGGTATACCATTGACTTTGCTGCTTAAATTCTGAGTTTTTAATGTAATCCATCATACATGTAAGATTTAATCTTAATGCTGCCTTATCTATATTATATTCAAAGGGGTCTCATAATTTGTGTTCATTTTCATTATTTTGTTAGTTTCCATTTTACAGCTGATGTTTTCAATGACCCACTGATCATTGAAAAGTTCGGTCTCTCAGTACTTATGCAGTATCTTTTGCTCTTTAATTCTAGTTTCATTAACAACATTATCTGATACAATACTAAGAGTTGCTTTGTGGTCTAGAATTCAGACTATTTTAGAAAAGATTCCTTAAGCTAGTGCAAAGAATGTGTTGGGGGGGAGGACTATACACAAGATATCTTTTAAGTCTAAGTCATCTAGGATATTGTTTAACTATGTCCTCTTTCTGTTGATTTTAAGTTTGGATGACATATCTAAAGATGAGAGTCTAGTAGTAATGTCCACCTCCTATTATTTTAACAAGATCTACGTGCTATTTGGGGCCCATTAGTGTTTGTTTTATAAAGTGGAGAGCCACAATATTCAGCCTATATCTTTATATTTAGTATATTTTCATCAATGTACATGTGCTGTAATTGTGTATGTCATTTACAAGCATGTGTGTGTGTGTGTGTGTGTGTGTGTATAAGTACCTGTGTATGTGCAAATAAGCCAAAGGAGAGCATAGAGTAGGGTTCCATTTCCATAAAGCTCTACTTTATTTCCTTGACAGAAGTTCTCTGATTGAACTTGGAGGTAGGCTGGCTGCCAGCAAATTCCACTGATCCTCCTGACTCCACCTGTTCAGTACTCTGGTTACAGCAAGAACATGGGGCTACACCCAGTTTTTCCACAGATGCTGGGCATTCAAACTCATGTCAAACAGCAAGCATTCTTACCCACTGAGCCATTTCTCCAGCCTCTTGCTTTATTTCTAAATGAATTGCTTCTCTTATCAATATGAATGGCCTTTTTATCTTTATTGGTTACTTTTAGTTGTAATTTTATTTAGCAGATATCAGAATATGTATAGATGCTTATTTCCTGCTTTCTTTTGTTTGATATATCAACCTCCATCCTTTGATTTTCAGTCTATTTCTCTTTTACAAAGACATGTATTTCTTGAAGACAACAAAGTGTTGGACATTGTTTCAAAAGACACTCAGCTAACCTATGTCATTTTGTTGGTAACTTGAGGCTATTTACATTTAAGATTATTACTGACATTTGTCCACTAATTTCATTTTTATTAGCTGTTTTGTGTTGTTATTTTATTATTTGTATTTGCTGGTTTCTTCTATTGAACAAGAACAAATTCTTCATCCTAGCATTTCTTTTTTCATGTACTTCTCTCATGAAACTTATCGTTTGCGGAATATCATGAGCCTCCTGTTCTTCCACCTCTGAGCATAGTATTCCTTTTTCTTCTTTTATTGTGGTTTGGAGTTCATAGAATCCCTTACTTTTTGCTAGTCATAAAATATTCTTATTCCTTTCTAAATTTTAAAAAGCTAACTTTGCTAGCTATAGTTATCTTATTTGTCAATAACTTACTTTCATAGGTTAATTACATCATTCCACATTTTCCTGACTTTTAGGTTTGCTGATGAGAGATCTGGTGTGTTTGTTAAGTGATTGTCTTTGTAGTGGGGTAGGCATTTTCCATCAGAGCTTTAAGATTACTTCTTTGATTTATTTTCTGGCATATGAACTATAATGTGCCCTAGAGAAGTTCTTTTTTAGTCATATCTGCTTGGAGTTTTAAATGACTTTTTTTGTCTAGGCACAACTTTCTTCCTCTGGATTTGAGGAATGTTCTCTTATAATTTCACTAAATAGATTCTCTATGCCTTTAGTTTTTATCTATGCCTTGTCTTCTGTTCCTTAGATGCTTTGCTTTGGTTTTTTATTTTATATTTCCCAGACTTTTTAGATATTCTTATTATGTTCATTTTTTGATATTTCAGTGTAATATCACCTCATCTTATCCTACATACATATTAATTCATTTCTTTTGCTTTAGCAAATCTATTTCGTGATACTTATAACTGCTCTTTTTTAATTGAGTTTTTATTTCTATAATTTTTTTCAAAATTTCAATTTCTTTGGTGAATTTTCTTGTATGCTGCTGACTTTTTCATCTATATTACAGATTTTGTCACTCCTATTTTTTTTAAACTTTCACCTCTAAGTTCCTAACTTTTCTTTCCAGGTCCTTGACTGAATTCATCTGCTTGTATGTATGTTTGAAGTCATTTATTATGTTTATAAGTAGACTTTTGAACACTTTATCCAGCATGTCATCTCCATACATGTTGTTTCTTGTGATAATTAAGGAGTTATTATCTTATGAAAACATCATGCTGTCTTGCTTGTTTTGTGTGTTTGGTGTGTGTATTTGAGTTAGTGTGTGTACATGTGCATGTGGAGACCAAAAATTGGTATCAGATAACTTCTTCAGTTTATTTATACCTTATTTTTTTTTTGAGACTGGTTCTTTCCTTGAACCTGGAATTCATTGATTTGGCTAAGCAGGCCTTACTGCATTTCTACTCCCTAGTGTTAGGGTACAGACATGCACCACTATACCTTTTTTGTGTGGCTTCTTGGAATCTTAATTTAGTATTTGTGAGGCCATAGAGTCAATCCACAGTGCTACAAAAAAAAAAGAAAGAAAGAAAGAAAGAAAGAAAGAAAGAAGAAAAGTACACACACTTGCATACATACATACATACATACATACATACATACATATATACATACATGAAATAAAGGAGGGAAAAGGAGGCAAAAGGGTCAGAAAAAGAAAGGAAAAAATAAGTAAAAAAGAAAAGGAAGAGGCACTGGATCAGCTTCTTTCTAGCTCCTCACAACATGAATTATGATAAATCTGGTCAACTGAACTTGTGGATTCTTCTATTTCCTGTGAGCTGTGCTGCTATTTATCTTGTATTAGACACATAATTGATGTCTTCTCTGGTTATTTCCCACTTTAATCAATTTCCTTTTTGTGTACCTGAGCCTTTTCTGGCCACGCTTACTTTGCTGTCTATGAGCTGGACAGCTTCGCTTTCCCTCCCAAGTCTC
Organism: Rhynchomys soricoides; assembly: GCA_019843965.1. Lineage (NCBI taxonomy): Eukaryota > Metazoa > Chordata > Mammalia > Rodentia > Muridae > Rhynchomys > Rhynchomys soricoides. Next base: position 6,563,142 of record JADRCH010007664.1, on the reverse strand, counting down.
CCCAGATAATATTCCTTAGGGTGTCTGATGTTCTAGCTGGGGATATCTCTAAAATGCTTTTGGAATGTGGGAAGCAACCACAGCACTGAGATCTGTCAGATGAAGGCTCTATCTTTGTACATTCAAGATCTTCTGAGCATTAACCACCATCTGTGATGGATGTACTTCAGAATTCTCAGACTCCAAATCAGTGAAAGGCAGATAAATGGCTCCAGAGATTGTTCCACCTGCTGACCTCAAGCAGGGGCTACTAAATTCCAGTGTTATTCTCAGTTGATGAGATCTGCTCCCTGAAATACAAGGATATACATTTCAGTGCCTAAATAAAGACTCATGCAGCCTGCACTTTTTAGCTTGTCAATGTCTGGCTCTCCCACTCTCTACAACTGCTTCCCAGGGCTGTCTCTCACTGTGAAGCTGTGCCAAGTTAAATTCAAACTCCTTGTTTTGTGGTTGTTCTCAATTCTCAGCTCCCAGGATAGCTCACTTTTGAACAATAGATTCCTCTCAAAATGGCACCTGTCCATTGTTCTCCAGTTCTTATACAGTAACAAGAAGGAATTCCTTTCCACTGCTGACCAGAAAGATCACTGTCTCACCAAAACTGCAACTTACAGCATCCTCAATCAGAAAATCCACTTTTCCTTTGGGAAAAGGCTTCACCTCTCCCTTCGGGGAGCCATGTTAGAGAGTTAGCTGTGTTCCATTTGGCTTATTTCTTTTGATGAATTGCTTCTACCTTTCTCTACAATTTTCAGTTATCCTATTTTTATTGCCAATGTGGATTTCAGAAGTTCTTCCCCTTTTCAATTCTTTCTGTATTGACTCTTTTTAATTAGCAGCTTTAAGTCCTTCAATTTTCCAGGAGCATTCCTCCCATGCTCTTGTTGGTTTTGTAGTCATTGCATTTAGCTTCTCTCTTGTTCTGCTCTTCTCCTTCACTCCCATTGCAAGCACACCTTGATTTTTTTTTTATTATTCACAATATTTTTGGGTTCATTAACTTTCTACTCTAGCTTTATTATGTTAGTATCCTAGAATCTTACTTTTCTAATGTCATTAATGATATAATTGATATTTCCATGGGTTTTTCTAAACTTTATTGCCAGGGTTATTTTGCAATTGTTTTGGTTACTGCTGTCTACACAGAGATGTAGTGTTTCACTTGCTTCTTTATTCATTTAAAAATGTAAAATGGCATTTGTTCCATCCTTGATATACTCTCTTGTGCTTCAGATACTCTATTCATGATACTTTCTACAATGTCTTTTTTGTTGAAACTCTCATTTGGAATTTTTTTTTTTTTTTTTTTTTTTTTTTTTTTTAAAATCTCTTTTTTTTTTTTTTTTTTTTTTTTTTTTTTTTGCCTTTTCAAAATCTCGAGTTCCTTTTTGAATTTCTAGTCCATGGTTTTTTTTTTTTTTTGGTTATTGTTTGTTTGTGTGTTGAAGTCAAATATATATATATATATATATATATATATATCACCAGTGACCTTCCAACAGAAAATTATAATAATAATTTAAAGTAAGCTAGGGAGATAAATTTTATTTAGGATAAAATTAAAATAAAAATAGATAAATTAAGGAAAGGAGGAAAGAAGAAAGAGGGATAAATTAAAGAAAAGATAAAGAATGGAAAATCAAGAGACAAAAATATATTTGTGTCATAAATTGCACAAATGAGCTTAGATAAATATGAGAAGAGAAATAAATAATAACAACTTGAAAGTCTTAAAAATAAATAAAACCAGTACCAATGTTTTAAGAAAGAAGGTAAAAAAAGAAGCACGAGGTTATCAAAAGAAAATGAAAAAAATATGTCAATAAGACTGGAAAACAGGCAAACTACTGAAGTGGTTTCTTTCTGGGCTTTTTAATCTTGGAGTCTGAGTGCTGGAAATGGTGGTTAGTTGAAGCTGAGTTATGTTGCTTTCCTACCATTTAGGCTATCTAAGAGCTCAGGCAGGCCAGAGCATCGAAGGTCTGATAAGGCTGTCTCTACTTTGGGAGCTTCTCTCTTTTTACATATCAAGAGCCTCTTGGGGGCTGCACTCAGCTGTGCTGCCTGTGGGAGTAGAAAGTTCTCTCAGGCTCCAGAGGCTTCTAAGTTTGTACACTCTGATCTGGCTAATATCCAAGCCAAGGAATTTCTCCCTAGGGTATTGGGTTTGGGAGGCGAGACATAGCACAGAGATCTGAAGGATCAGTCTTACTGCTTTGAAATCCTGGTCTGCATTAAAAACCCTTTGGTAGCAAGCAGGTTTTAAAAGTTGAATAATTCAGTGGACCTAAGCTCAGAGGTCTCATTCTATCAATAGTGAACAGCAGATAGATGGCTCTGCATGTTGAAAAATCTACTAACTACAGGCTTGGGGCTATAAGTCTGCATAGTTAACCCTCAAAGGATGGGATTGTCTTCTAGCTACAGAGGGCAGGACTATCAACCCAATTGTCCCTCAGTACCTATACCAGTACTCATTTCTTGCTGCATGAACTACAAATCTCTTGAACATTTTTCACAGTTTAGATGACTTGTGATAGTTGGCCTTCCACATGAACTTATTGAAAAAACAATTACCCCCTTGTAGTAATTTTCTAAAGGTACTACTACTATTGAACTAAGTCCTTGAAGCTATGGGAAATGACAATATGGGCCTCCTCTTGATTGTGGATCCATCTCAAAGCAGTCACTTTCTCACCAAATCCTCTCACTTCCTCTGAGATTTCACAAACTGCAGGCTTCCTGTAATCTTGAGGATGTTTACTAAAAAAGGAGGTTGGGTTTTGTCAAAGGCTTTTTCTGTATATAAGGAGATTAACATGTGGTATCTGCCCTTGAGTTTGTTTATGTGGTGGATTACATTTATTGACTTATGTATGTTGACTCATTCCTACATTTCTGGTATAAAGCTGACTTGATCATCGAGGTTAACATTTGATTTGTTCTTGGATTTTGTTCGCACATATTTTATTGAGAAGTTTTATTTTTATGTTCATTAGAGAATAACCCACAATTTTGTAATTGTGTTGGTTCTCTGGGTTTTGTAAATCAGAGTAATAGTGGCTCCATAAAAAGAAATTGCAAGTATCCTTTCAATTTTATAGAATAGTTTGGTAACTATTGGCATTTTTTCTTTGAAGATATGAAGAATTATGCTTGTGTCTATTTAGTCCTAATTTTTAATTTTTTCTGTTATTTTTAAATATATTTTTACACACACACACACACACACACACACACACACACACACACACACATTATACTGTACCTGTCTTCAGAGACACCAAAAGAGTGCTTTGGATCCTGGATCCCACTACAGATGGTTGTAAGATACTGTGTGGTTGCTAGGAATTGAACCCAGGACCTCTGGAAGAGCAGCCAGTGCTCTTAACCACTGAGTCATCTCTCCAAACTCCTAGTTGGGAGATTTTAACTTACTGTTTTACTGCTTCTATGCCATTGATTGTTATGGGTGTATTTAAATAGTTTACTTCTTGGTTTAATTTTGGTAGGTCATACATTTCTAGAAATATATCAGTTTCTTTTAGATATTCCAGTTTAGCAGAATGTAGATTTTAATATTATATACTATGATTCTCTGAATTTCCTCAGCATCTGTTGAAATATTTTCATTTTTTCATATCTTATTTTGTTAATTTAGGTCCTCTCCCTTTTGATCAATTTGATTAAAAGTTTGTCTATCTTATCATGAATCTCTTACTTCAGCTTATAGATTTCTGAGATTACAAGTGTGTATCATTAAACTTGGCTCTCTTTTCCTAATGTAGAAAACTACTACTATAAACTTTTTAATTAGAAAAGATTTTGGTATAGCTCATACTTTTTTATGTATTACCATCACATTTTTCCATGCCCCAATGTTTTATAATTTTATTTTGAACATCAACTAGCCAGATTACCTCCTAGTTTTGTTTTTTTTTAATTATTTATTCTACTCTCATACAATACATCCAGACTACAATCTGCCCTCCTTCTACTCCCAGTTCATCCACACTTCCCCTCTCCCCCAGATCTATGGCCTCAAGTGTAATGCAATTAAAGTCATCACCTTAGTTAGGGTTTCTATCTCTGTGATACAACACCATGACTAAAAACAACACAAAACAAAAGAAAATCAACTTAGAGAGAAAAGGGTTTATTTTATCCTGTAGTTCCACATCATAGTTCATCCTCAAAGGAAGTTAGGGCAAGAATTGAAGCAGAAGCCATAGAGAAACACTGCTTTCTGGCTTGCTCAGCTGGCTTCTTTTTACCAGTCATGACCATCTGCACAGGAGTGGAATTGTACTGTGGACTGGGCCTTCCCACATCAATCATTAATCTGGAAAATGAACTACTGACCTGCTTACAGGCAATCAGGAGGAACGCATTTTCTCAAACGAGGTGGCTCTTTCCAGATTACTCTAGCTTGTGGCAAATTGACAAAATAACCACAAATCCCAAGCAGGATAGTCAGACAAAAATAATGTTACTTTCTTCACAAATTTATTCCTTTCTTTTTACATAATGGCTTTCTTGGTTTCCTGTGATTGCTGGAAACTAGAAGTCTGTTTTGTCCAAACTCAGTTTAGCCACCCCTGCTCTGTGTTGCTTACAATTTACATGCAATATCTCAGACCATCTATTCACTTGGAGCCTATGTGTACCTTCAAAGGCAATATGAGTTGTCTGATGTAGGTATAACATATACGTGTTTGGAAAATCATTCCACTACTGTATATATTTTATATGAAAAAAATAATGTGTTTTTCCAGTTCCTTCACTGTTTTTTTTTTCTTTTATTGTCTTTTTGTGATTTTTAACGGAGGGTTTTTTTCCTTTGTTTCTCCTTTTATTTTTTGAATCCTCTATAAACTTTTATGAATATCATGGGTCTTTTGTAAAATATCCTATAAATATGATTTAAATTTTAAGTTACAAACAACATAAATTGATTGCTCACAAAATATCTCACTACCAATGATTTTTGTTATTGAAAACATAATAATATCTATTTATTACATATCCATTAATAATGTGTTATAACTCTGCTTCTTTTTAATACTTCTCCGCTTGGACTTTAAGCTAAAGGTAAAATCAACTTACTAGTATGTAATGGGTATTCTACAATGGCTATACATGTGCCATTACTGGTGGACATTTTAGCATTGTGTAATTTTATGATGCATGCTATGTTTCAACAATTGAAATATATGTTCCTTTTCTTTCCTAGTCTGCAATGCTTCTGCTAAGACATCTGCATAGACTTATTGATGCACTCTTATGTGTGATAAATGAATTTTTCTCTTGCAACCTTCAAATTCCATCTTTGATTTTTCAAAAAGCAATGATTATATACTAATGCCTGGTGAAGAGTCCATGATGATCAAGTTATTTGGAGTTCTTTGATTTTTATGAGACTTGATGCTCATTTCCTTCACAAAATTTGAAAAACTTTTAGAATCTTTCTTTTTACTTTCATCTCCTCTCTTTCTTTTATATCCTATAACACCTACATATTATTTTTAATTAAGGAATATTTTTATTCTTTGAAAATTCTATACATCTATCCAGTGAATATGTCTGGACCATATACAAGCCTCTCTCCCCATATCCAGCTCCTGCTAGGACTCTACATCACATATCCCTGCTAATTTCATGGCCTTCATTTATGGTTTTTTTTTTACTTTGCTTGCTTTATGGGTTTTGTGGATTGGTTTTATTTGAGAATTTTATGTTTGTGTATTTTTTATTTTGCATGTAAATAAAATCATATAAATTTTATATTTACATGATTTCTGCTTTCCTTTCTTCCATCTAACTCCTCCCATCCACCCCCAACTCCTTCTTAAACTCATGAACCCACATTCTTTAATTATGTTTGTTATTGGTATGTGTAATATCTGTAGATATACATACATATATACATACATAGAATGTGCTTAGTCCATTTAGTGTTTCTCATATGTATATGTTTTTAGCTCTGACAGCTTGGTATTTGGGGGCTCATATCAAGGAGTAATATTCCTTCTCTTGTAGCAATGTCTTGCTTATAGCACTTCATCTAGGGGTAGGGCCTTGTGAGACTTTGCTCATTTGTGTTAGCAGATGTGTTAGTCATTTTCTATCACTGTGCTAAAATACCATATCCAAGGTTACTTATAAAAGGGAGAGTATAATTTGACTTGTGGTTTCAGAATGTTAGAGTCCTTGATGGTAGAGCAAAAGAACAGCTTGATCCATGACCATGAAGTGAAAAGAGAGCATTGGGTCTTTAGAAATCTCAAGGCTTCTGAAAGATTAGACATCTCCTCTCCCACTGAGACTAGACAAGGCAGCCATGGAGAACTGATACCACTGTTCAGGGGGGATACCCAGGGGGCCCCAACCTCTCAGAGGAGAAGGGGACAGGGGTTGGACGGATATACCCTTCAAGGAGGAGAACAGGAAGAGCAGAATTTGGGGAATAAATACATAAATATTAATTTTTTAAAAAGAAAACACACCTCTTCCAGTAATCCTTCCGATTCTAATTATTCTAATCCTTCCAGTTCAATTCAAACCAAATTATTCCACTCCTTGTATCCCACACCTTTTTGTTTTGTCATATTATAATGCAAAATATATTTAGTCTAACTCCCAAGGTTTCCACCATTCTCAACAGTTTAAAGTTCATAGTGTCTCTAAGATTCAAGACAATCTTTTAAGTGCAACCTGCTATAAAATCAGAAAGAAAATTACACACTTCCACCATACTATGGCACAGAGTATATATTTCCATTCCAAGCTAGAGGAATTGGGGCATAGTGAGGAAATGCTGAACCAAATCAAGACTGTAACCAGCATGGAAAACTGCAAATCTTGTAACTCCAGGACTGATGTCATAGGGTTTGGATGGTAATATCATTGCAGTTTTGCTGGTGACAACACACATCTCTTTCATGGCACAGATCCACTCTCTACATGCAGTTTTCTGTAGCAGACACCCCACAGCTCTGGCATCTCCAAAATCATGGGGTCTCCAGTGCAATCAGGCTTAACTTTAACAGCTTCACAAAAGAGCTTCTCAAGGACTCCCCTGCCTCATGTCTGGCCTTAGAGACCCTCTTTAACTATGGTAGAAGATTCTACAATGTCTTAATTCTCATATCTGTCATGACTCTAACCCAGAACCACATGGATACCACTGCCTTGCTTGACTACAGACGTGAGACAAGCACTAACATTGTTGAGTCACATTTGTAGGAGCTTTGATTGTTGACGCTTTTCAGAAGCATAAAATACCCTAGGCCTTCAAAAAGTTGGAAGCTTAGCTGGGGGTGTCTTCCCTGACAGTACCCACCCTTTTATTCCATTTCTCATTAAGTCTGTCTCTAAACTTCTCACCTCTCAGCATGAGCCTTGTTTCCAACATTTGGTTTCCTGGAACTCTATCTCTTTGCAAACTGTATGTTTTTCAATTTTTTTTTTACCCCACCCACTCTGTTTTTTAATTATAGAACTGCATAAGAGTAGTTACTAATAACCATATAACATAGTCAATATAAGGCTGTCTTGATATCCCCTCTGCCAAAGAAATTAGCCAATTACTTTTCCACTTATCCTCAGAAAAAAACTTCTTCAGGCAAAGGCAAAAGGCAGATGCATTCTTTGCCAAAATATCACAAGAGGACAAATATTCATGAGTGTGTGAGGATCACTCTCATTCAAACCACCACAACATGTCAACTGTGGTTGTCATTGTTCAGGCCTTGTTTAGACAACTATATTGTTTATGAATGTTATCAAACACAAAATCACAGCAGATATCCTGGTCCACTGCATCTTATAATCATTCTACCTTCACTTCTGCATTGTTCTCTGAATCTTAGGTAGAGGGGTTTTATTGTAGAAGCACTTATGAAGTTTCCCATTAAGCCCAGGAGACTGAAACACTTCCACTTCCATTTTTCTTTTTGTTCATTTTATTGGATAATTTCAAACAATCTAACTTTATGTTTGTTTGTTTGTTATTGTGTCTCTTTGAATTATTTTGAGTTCAGTCATTTTATTCATTAGCTCCATAATTTCTGTCTGTTTTTTAATATCGTTTCTATATATTGTTCTACTATAATTGTATTGAGTTTTATTTGGCTGGGGACAAAAGGTAGATTTTTTTTAGGGAATGAATAGGATATTTTAAATGTAGTCAAATATATGTGATTAATTACAGTTTCAGGTCTAGATAATATTTCTTCATTAAAAATATAAACACAACTTTTAAAAGCTAATATAGAGTCATTTATGTAGAAACCTCTTCCCTTTTCCTTCATTTCTACCTTCAAAGAAAATAAAAAATAAGATTACATTCACTTATTAGATTCTGATGCTAAAGCTACGTAAACTCTCCTTTCTGTTGAAATAATAACTAGAACTGATTGAGATTATGTTGATTTCCCTCATAAATCATCATGTTTGTTCATTACATTTATAACATGCTAAGTTATCCTGGAAAGCAGAAAATAGCAAACTTTGTTAATGCCTTGCCAAGACAATGTGCTGAACCAGAGGGTCTGGTTGACCGTTGATATTTTCTGAGAATTCAGGGATTCAGTATGTCCTTTCTTAAATGGGAACTAGTCATTAAACTGTCTACCATGAAGAAGTAAACAAGCTTTTTGGTAGAATTAGAAAATCTTTGGAAGCAACATATACTATACTTTGGCTTATAACTCACCATGTAATCCACAAGGATGCCATATTAAATATTATTGATAAGAAATTTGTTAACAGCATATCTAGGTTCCAGTGTTAGTTGCTTTACTACTTGAAATTTAGGACACATCAGGCACACAACATTTGAAGTTCATGTGGTAGACAAATACATTCTATGACAACTACAGTGCTTACTGTAATTTGGGGGTAAAGTACTGCTCTTAAGACTGTCTTGACTAAAAGGTAGTATGTGACATGCCTTGTTAATCATACCTTATAATAAAATACTATAGCATCCATTCAAGAATGATATTCTGAATACACCAATGTTCTGGTGGCATAATTAATTCTGTTTATCAAGGAGAACTAGGGTTGTAAGTACACATTGAAACACAAAGGGACCAGTACAGAAACACAAAAAGTTACTAAGGTGCCTCTTTTACTGCTTTGCCAAATTGCCGTAATCAATAAATATCTGCATCAAAAATAGGGCTAATAGGACTATAAAGACATCAAATATCATAGTGATAAGGGATTGGACTGTTTTACTAGATGAAAAAAATTGAATCTAGATGCTCCAGAGTGTAAAATAAATAGGACACTGAACATACTCTATAAAACTATCAATTTAGGTCTCATAAGCAGCTATTGACCAGAGGCTAAAGCAGAAGTGCTTTATTTTTTCCCCCCTTTCTAGCGGTGAATTAGCTAAACCACTTTGGCTCCTGGTGGTGGATCATGCACGCACACTCCCAACTAAGAGCTATCTGGTTCCAAAGGGGAGATCTGGAAAGGGGGAAACATTTGAAATGTAAATAAAGTATCAAAAAAAGAGCTATCTGGATTCACAAAAGAAAGCGAGAGAGAGAGAGAGAGAGAGAGAGAGACAGAGAGAGAGACAGAGAGAGAGAGAGACAGAGAGAGATCAGCTAATTTTGATATGCCTTGACTACGTCAAAGACTAGGCATTTCTAAATCTCCTTGTAGCTAACAAACACCCCCTCTAGTATTCCTGAGTTAATATCTTTTTTAAAATTGGATTTTTATTTATTTACATTTCAAATGATATTCCCGTTCCTAGTTTTCCCTCTGCAAAACCCCTATACCATCTCCCCTTTTATTATGAGGATGCTCCCTCACTGTACTGGCTAGTTTTGTGTGTCAACTTGACACAAGCTGAAGTTATCACAGAGAAAGGAGTTTCAGTTGAGAAAATGCCTCCATGAGATCTAGCTGTAAGGCTTTTTCTCAATTAGTGATCAAGGGGGGAAGGGCCCCTGTGGGTGGTACCATCTATGGGCTGGTAGTCTTGGGTTCTATAAGAAAGCCAGCTGAGCAAGCCAGTAAGTTAACAACCCTCCATGGCCTCTGCATCAGCTCCTGCTTCCTTACCTGCTTGAATTCCAGTCCTGACTTCCTCTGGTGATGAACAGCAGCATGGAAGTGTAAGCTGCATAAACCCTTTTCTCCACAACTCGCATCTTGGTCATGATATTTTGTACAGGAATAGAAACCCTGACTGAAATACCTACCTACATACTCACTCCTATCTCACTGCCCTAGCATTCCTCTATACTGGGGCATCAAGCCTTCACAGAACCAAGGGCCTACCCTCCCATTGATGCCAGATAAGGCCCCTTCAGCTCCTTCAGTCCTTCCCCTAATTCCTCCATTGAGGTCCCTCTGCTCAGTCCAGTGGTTGGCTGCGAGCATCCGCATCTGTATTGGTCAGGATCTGGCAGAGTCTCTCAGGAGACAGCTGTATCAGGCTCCTGTCAGCAAGCACTTCTTGGCATCAGCAATAGCGTCTGGGTTTGGTGTCTGCATGTGAGATGGCTCCCTAGGTGGGGCAGTCTCTGGATGGCCTTTCTTTCAGTCTCCACTCCACTCTTTGTCCCTGTATTTCATTTAGACAGGAGCAATTCTAGGTTAAAATTTTGGAGATGGGTGGGTGGCCCCATTGCTCAACTGGCGGGCAATGCCTAACCTCTGGATATGGTCTCAACAGGTTCGCCCTCCCTTTTGTAGGGTATTTTAGCTAATGTCATTCCTGTGGGGTCCTGGGAGGCTCTTGCTTTCCTGGCATCTAGGACTTTCTGGTTGCTACCTCCAGTTACCCATCCCCCATTGCTTAAAATCTATATTTCATCACTGTTACCCCAGACCCTACCAGGGAAACATTCCTAGATTCTTACATGCTGGTGGGCCTTTAAGTTTCATCTTTTTTATTCTCTATCGTGGAGAGTCTCTCTTCTCCCCTCTCTCTAAGTCTCTTGTCCACACAATCTAAAAGTACTGCCCTGTCTCCCTGACCACTCACCCAGTCAATGGTTGTATGGCAATTATTTATTATCAATTGAAGCCAGATGGGGGCAGGGACCCTCAGGTCTGGAAGCACAGTTTTACAGGAGCCAAAATAAGACAAAGCATTAGAACCAATTCCCAACATATCCTGTTTTCTGTCCAAATAAAAAAAATCTCTTCTCTCAGACACAAATTGAGCAGAATCATAACACAAATTGAGCAGAATCATAACAATTATGTAATTACAAAGTATTATATATAATTAGCATTTAGTTCATCATATTTGTCAATTGGATAAAGTACTCTACTATTTTTCCTGATTTATAGTTTAAAATTCTATATTTGAATTATGTTCTGACTTTAACTTGTATTAACATCTGAAAACCATCCTTTCTATATCATCTTCCTCAATGCTAAACAACTTAAGTTTGAATATGAGACTATAATTAGTCTTCAACCCCATCCCAAATCTGAGACTAAATTAAATATTACCTGAATATATAGGAAGCACAACAATATAGCTTCCAAAACTTTGCCAAATTTGCAGAGACAGCTGACTACCTGTAGAGTTCCTCATTCCTCAAAACGTCAGAGCATCTGTCTTCAGTCTTCTGGCCCACGCCCATCTGACAGACCTTGAAATGAAGCAGGAATTATAAAGAACTTTTCTACTCTGTCTTGGCAGAGCTAAACTGTCGACTATCCTGCATTGTGTGTCCTTCCTTTCTTGGTCAGTGTCTTAGTTAGGGTTTTACTGCTGTGAAGAGACACCATGACCAAAGCAACCCTTATAAGGACAGCATTTAATGGGGGCTGGCTTACAGGTTCAGACATTCAGTCCACTATTGTCGAGGCAAAAGCATGGCAGCATTCAGGCAGGCATGGTGCAGGCAGAGCTGAGAGTTCTACATCTCCATCTGGAGGCTCTTGATAGAATATTCCCTTCTAGGCAGTTAGGGCTAGAATATTAAAGCCCACACCCACAGTGACACACCTATTCCAACAAGGCCACAACCTCCTAATAGTGCCACTCCTTGGCCCAAGCATATACAAACCATCACAGATAGTATTTTTTTGTTTGTAGATGAATAGGATAATTTTTGTCCAGTGGCTATTTTGCCATAACTGGAACAACTCCATCTGGAGATTTTGATGCTAAGTTTCTTTGAACCAAGCAGGAGCAGACATGTCTCTAGTCAAACGATGTTTAATAATAAATTAATATTGAATGTTATGTTCTGTGGATTTCTGATGTTTTTGAAGACTATACATCTATATAAAGTATATCTGAATTGTTGAACCTTGACTACTCTTAGCTACTCCTATTTGAATATTAAATAAAGTACCTTAATATAAGTAGATCAGAATCTAATATAACCATGGGTTTATTACCTGGCCGTTAACTTGCATTACTTAATCATTTTAAACAGTTTGTAATAGCAGTTATTAGAAGGAATAGGTCTAAGCCTTATATTCTTAAAATGAGTTGCATAGGCACAATGCTTACCTAAGAGTAACAATATTAATTTTAAATTTTGTATCAACATAAAATTATATCAATGAAATCGTTAAATCTGCATCAATTCATAAATTCTGTACCAATGTAAAATTATAATTACAATTTGTATCAATTATAAAGATTTCTACCAATATAAGATTGTGGCTATATAATGCTTGGCTTAAGAATAAATTTAGTAATTCATCCCAGCTATTTCCTTCCTGTTCAAAATTATGACCATTTCCAAATTATCCCTAATGACAACCTATCTAAAATTTATAAAAATCAAAATGACAACCTATCTAAAATTTATAAAAATAATCATAACCAGACACCCAAACCCAACTGATCAGGATGACAACACTCTATAACTTCTTCCTGCTGAATATAGGCAATGAAAATTCTTTAAAGGGGTGGTGAGGGGTAGGAAAATTAGAAAATTTGGTAAACTTAAGAAAGCTAGCTTTAGCATCAGTTATTCAGTCTCTGTATGCTTAGGAGGCTCAGGGCCTGACTGAAGTTTTCATTAGATCCATCTGAAAGGTTTGATGAAGTGAAGTCATTTGGAATCAGAAGCAATTCCTGAAGCTCTTCTGGAAGCAAGTCTCTAGACAACATCAGGAGGAGAGGAGGAGGGTCAGTGAGGGTGAGTGGAGCAGTAGGTCATTTCAGCATCCCTAGGATGAATCTTGCCCAAGTTGTTCAGTCTGTAGCACATGAATTTCACAACTAAAATTTTAGTACTATTAAGACATCTGTATGGATTGTTCAAGGAGCACAGATCATTTAAGGATGTATTTTGCTCCTTGTTTGATCAGGTGAAAGGCAACTGTCTTTTTTTATGATTTAATTTGATCAATAACCAACTGCAATAAATCCTCATTCATGCCATGTGAAGGATGGCATGATGAGTCTTAAGGATCCATACCCTCTCTCCTGGTAGAATTTTAATATAGTAAATACCATTAAACTTATAATCATCTTCAATTTCATAAGTAAAACAACTCAAAGCAGATAGTGCTCCTCCACTATCTCCTGGTTTTTTTTGGTTTGGTTGTTTGTTTTTACACAATAAATTTTTAATAGTGAGATCAAAGCCTAAGTTTCTACTGTCTGAGATAGTACCTCAAGCTTTTCTACCTATAATTTAAGAACAAAAGCCTCAATTATTTATTCATCTAAGTATATTTAAATCCTCCCTTCTATGGAGATTAATATCTCTGTGGGGATATATGTTCCTTTTTCTTTATATAACTTGAATTAACATAAGCTTCTACTATCTGTCTAAGTTTATTTTACTTAGCCCCTGCTCTTTGACATATAATTTAAGATCAAAAGCCTCAATATATTTATTCATCTAAATATTTAACTTTAATTCCCTTTACTTACTGTATAAGCCTATTTCCATGTATACTTAAAAACAATAACAATTACCATTACACTCCCTTCTATCCTTAAAAACAATTGAATCAAATTTTAATTATCTTTATCCTTTATTTATTTGGTTGTGGGAGGCAGGCAGCTTCCATTGTTTGCCTGTCTCTGCCTTTCTCTGAGCAGCCAGCCTGTCTCTTTGCATAGCAGGGTCTCCCAACTCATGCTCCTTGTATAGTTCTGAACTGTGGGAAGAAATCCTCATGTGGGTTGGAAAAAATCTGTAGCCTGCTAAGAAGCCAGTTCTCCCCTCCTCCTACTTGTATATCATGGTGAGTATGTATTCCATCAAAGAATTTCTAAGTAATTTTTAATAGTGAGTTCTTTCGTGCCACATTGTATGCCATCTGTAGTGGTGAGTTAAATTGCTTTGGCTCCTGGTGGGTAGTGCTCATGCTGTACCTGTACAAGACCTCTCTGGATTCACAAATTACACACACACACACACACACACACACACACACACACACACACACCAGCTAATTTTGATATGCCTTGACTAGCTCACAGGCTGGGCATTTTTAATCCTCCCCACAGCTAGCAGGCTAGTATACATTCTCCCCTCCAACTATCCTAAGCAAATTTGTCAAATCAACATTTCATCTCTGTTACCCTAGACCCAAAGAGGAAGTGGCATCTAGGGCCACTTTCCTGGATTCTTACATGCTCGCGGGTCTTTAAATTTCATCTTACTTATTCCCCATTATGGCAATTCTCTCCTCTCCCCTCTCTCTAAGTCTCTTGCCCGGACGATCTAAAAGTCCTGCCCTGTCTGCCTGCCCAGCCAATGGATGTACAGCAATTCTTCAGTGGAAGCCAGCTGGGAGCAAAGACCTTCAGGTCTAGAAGCACAGCTTTTTGGGAGCCAAAATAAGACAAAGCATTAAAACCAATTCCCAGCATCTCTTCTCCCGATTTGTTGTCTCATATGAAAATCAATGAAAACAGCTGACAATTTAGTTATTGGAGTATTCTGCAGTGGCATTGTAGACAATGGAAATCTGCGTGTTCCTTGTGGTTGTTATATGAATATTTAGTTTTGATGTGTAAGAGAAATAGACATTAGCTTGGCATGGAGGTGTGTGACTCACAGTATACAGGAGTCTAATTTGAGGGAGAAAGAGCACAAGTTTTGATAAACACCATCACCTGTTGGGAGCCAAACCCATGAAATTACCCAATGCTCTGTGAAGCTTAGTCAGTTAAGGTGCAAGGTTAGAAAGGACAGGACATCGCGGTCTCGGGTCCCAGAAATTGAAAGAACATCTGGTATTTCCTGAAAACCAGTTTCAGTAGTGGGTTTTGGCCTTGGGCCATGTGTAACCTTCCCACCTACCTGTCTTTTTAAGCTGCTGTCCTGAAATAAACTTCGAGAGCTTGATCAGAATATAGACTTGCTCTCCATCTTCTGTCTCCTGTCTCTCATTCTTTCGGCCCCTCTCCAGGTTCTCTCTGAACCCCCCGCAGGCCGGGGCAATCACCCCCCCCCCCCCAATAAGTATTAAACATTTTCAGGTAATAGCCCATCACTGAGAGAACGTGAATGGGAATTTAAGCAGAATCCATGGAGGAAGGTGATTTGTTGGCTTTTTCTCTGTCCTCCTGGTTCAGGTCCCACTAGTTTCCTTACATAGGCCAGGCCCGCCAGCCTAAGGATATACTGTGTACACAATAGACTGGCCCCTCCTACATCAATTAGCAATCGAAAAGTACCCCACAGGCTTGCTTGAAAGTCAATCTAGTCCCAGGTGACTCTAAGTTGTGTGTTAACAATAAAATTTAAACAGAGTTGACAAAGGGAGGGAAGGAGAGGAAAAAGAAGAAAGAAGAAGGAAGGAAGAAGAAAGAAGGAAGGAAAGAAAGAGAAAGAAAAAAAGAAAGAAAGAAAGAAAGAAAGAAAGAAAGAAAGAAAGAAAGACACACAAGAGGCTAAGGAGGAAAAAGTGCTCATTGTGGTAGCTGTTATTTGCCTGAATTTCCAAAGCTTCACCCATTCTGTTTGTATTCAAGGCTGACTTTTGGACACTGTATCAATGAACTGTTTTTCCATCTGGCTTTAGTTGACTTCCGCCAATGCATGACTGAAGCAGGCGATTAAAGGCTAAGTTCAGTGTATCCATTACTAAAAGCAACAGCTTTTGTTGGGACAGTTCTTCCCTATAGCTAGTCTTTCTATGTTCTCAGAATAGCCTTAAATTTTCAAAACTAGGGGTTGTGAGGTGGCACTATTTCTGCTCTTTTTAGAGAACTTCATCTTAAAATAATTTTAAACTTGTTTTCATTTATTTGAAAATTGTATACAGATACACAATGTATTCGATCATATTAACACCCAATTTCCCAGTCTAACTTTCCCAAGACCTCTCATCAAATCTCAACCTCATGCCTTACTTTCTTTTTTCATGAAATAATCTATTTTGTAGAATTGTGGGGGGCAGACGAAGCCCTGAGTGAATATGTTGTTCACATGAACCAGCTATGTTAAAGACCCTAGTCTCATACCCATGGGAAAAACGCAAACCCTTCTCTCTGGAATGTGCCTCAGAGGGATAACAAAGCCTTCCTCTGGTCCATGTGCAGATATTGATAGTCTGTGAATCAAATGTCCACTATAGCTTTTCCCTGATCCCCAGATGTTTACAGCCTGAAGGCTGATCTCCCACAGAGATTGCACCTACTGAGATTAGCTAAATCTGTTTCCCTGATAGGGTTGTATACAATAAACCCTGCCTCCTTGTTCAGCTTTATGAACTAACCCTGAATTCCCAGTTCAACTGTCTATAATAAACAAGCTGTTTTCCCACAGCACTGAGGTTTCTCTATCACAGAGCCCATTTCAATAAAAATCCCAGCATTTTTGTGTGTCCATGTTTTTTGTATTTTCTTTTAGCCTTAGTTATCTGGAGTCATGATAGATGTGGTAAGTGGCGCCTGACTAGAGACAAGAATGTAGATGCTGGTTATTGGGAACACTTATGTCAGATGAGGGAAAACTCCCCAGAGAAGATAAAAGACAAAACAAAATAGTAAAAAAATTATGGGAAAAGAAGAAACAAAAGTATTGAAACCAAGAAGGATAAAGGGATAAATAAAAGGAGGAGGAGTAAATGGTCCATATTTCAATTCATCTAGTACAAAGAAATTATTAACAAGTAGAATCTAGAGATAGGAAATCATATGTCAGTACTTTGAGAGAATTTTTGAGAAATCACTGAAGCAAGGTACAGATAGTACAGTTGCACCAATTCTTGGATTATGTTCAAGAGACTTACCCTACTTTTCTGAGGAAGAAACAGTAAGTTTGACCATTTAGGAGATAATAAGGAGAAAGTTGGAGAGATAGATACAGGGAGGAAGGACCTGAATATATTCCTATTTTCACTTTCAGTTTATGAAATTTTACATATAATTCCATAGATGACAGCCTGGAAGAGTTTTGCTTCATAGGCTTTGTTCTTCAGAATAGGAAGAGCAAACCCCTTTCCCCTGAAAAGCAGGCATAGATAATGATAGGGGAGCCACAGATTTAGCTTCCACAGTATCCTCAGGACTCACAAGATTAGAGGGACACATTGGATTTATGGGCTAGGCTTGTCTTGACATGTCTGATGCCTCAGATGCTGATACATAGGAGACTGATTACCAAGATGAGGCTACCCAACCCATGGCAAAATTGTGCTTTAGTTCTGTGTCACCAAAAGATTCAAGGGCCTTATTTAGGGTGAGATATTTGGGGTAACACACTAATGATTTTGACTGCTTTCCTGTATTTGAGAAATTAGACCCAAATAACCTACTGTAAACGCTGTGCTGTCATGAGGTGCTTCTAAATCTTTAAAGGAGATAAAACAAACCTGTATAATATATGGGTATATGGCTCCACATACCTAAGAACTCATTCTTATACTTGTTTTCAGTAACATTGTCTGGCTTCCCTCTGATTGGTTACATATGGTAAAACCTTGTATAAACCCAGAAGATTACCTGTTATTTAAAACTGGATCTATAGAATTATATCAAGACTAGTTGCAGCATAATTTAGGCCATGGAATTGCTATAACTGCAGACTTGCTCCTAGAGCTTCATGAACGAGCAGGAAACCAATTACACTATCCTTTGCAAGCCTACCAACAAATTAACATAGCTTCCATAAGGGCATGGAGACAGTTACCCACCAAAGAGACAAAACCTTGTCACTGCCTGAGATGCTCTGGGGCTCAGAAGAGTCTTTTCCAGACTTTTTAGTCTAGCTCTTAAAAGTTACAAGGTGCTTAAGAGCTAACCCAAAGGCAGGAAAAGTGTTTATGAAATAATTGACTTTTGAGAATGCTAATATTTCTTTAAAGGAGTCACTTAGGGGTTCTTGCAAGAGCTTACATTTAGAAGAGATGATTAGATTGTGTGCCAGTATAGATCCTAACCACTTACAAACTACAGCTCTCTCAGCTGCCCTTAAAAGTATATGCCCTGAGAGAACAAGTGGTGCCTGTTATGCATGTGGAAAACCTGGACATTTCACAGAGTGATTGCCACCACAGAAATGTCAAACTAATAAATAAATAAATAAATAAATAAATAAATAAATAAATAAATAAGCTGGGCCTTTGTATCCACTAGATAATATTCAGAGCTCTGATATTATATCTGTGACTTCAGAGAGGAATCCACTGGACTAAGAAATACTGTTCACAAGAGGATATTCATGGGCAATCTCTTTGAGAGTGGGGAAGCAGCTGATCTAAGCCAGGCTGCAGCAAATAATATGGCCTATGTATCTCTAAGGAGACCCATAAACCAAAATGGCAGACAGGTGATCCTCAGCCACAAAAATGCACCATCAATTAACTATACTGGGCGACCTCAGGCAGTAGGTGTTTGGACCTCAGTTCTGCCTCTAACATGTACACTAACATGTACACTAACATGTACACTAGCCTCTAACATGAAGATCCAAGCTATTCACCAGGGCCCCCTGCTGCCAGGCACAGTGGAACTTACTTTATGAGGAAGCCAGACCCTAAAGGGACTACAGATTTACCAGGAGGTAATAGCTGATGGTTATACAGAAGGAATTTAAAGTTCCAGGTCAGCTAACCAAACTTGTTTTGATATTATGCCTGAATTAAAAATAGATCAACTAATGACCATCCCCAATGTTAAATGAGCAAAGTTGCTCATGACTCAGTTCCACAGACAGAGGATTTTTATACTCAAAGTGTGTTTATTGGATGCAAATAGTAATGGAGAATCATCCAAAAATACAGTGTATCTGTATATCTGTACTTAAATGGCAGAGCATTTCCTAGGCTTCTGTGATTTCAGAATGATGCCGGTCTCACCATGGCCACTTCAGCCAGCTGCTGCTAATTTGCAGGGAGTTGATAAGGCATAGGCACCATTACTGAGTTCTACCATAACCAGCTGGTGCAATGCCAAAGGTCATCAAGATATTTTAGTCCATATGTTCTCCCGAATATGCCTATACATTTCTGGGGATGAAAGATCCTGAGCCAAATGGGAATTCCTTTATATAGCATAAACCATATTATCTCTCATCAGATGTTACATCAAGGATTTAGTGCTTAATAGGGTTTAGGTAAAACTCAAAAGGTGCAAGTATTCCACAACTCCTTAAAATAATTACAAAACGCTGGGATTGGTGTATCCCAGGACAAAATCTTTTCACTAACAGCTTTGGTAGATATATCATAATGCAAATTCCCATGGAAATTTGCCTCATGGATCACTTGACTATGAGATAATCCCATCTGGATTCTTGCTGGAATGTGCTTGCTTGAAAAATATGGACTGCTGACACTGCTTTGGTGGAGAACCCGTTATAGGCAGGATACATAGATCAGTCCAGTAGTCCTCAGAATATCTCTTTCTTTGTCATAGAAAATAAATCAGTTAAATGGAGGCTGTTACATGACTTAACAGCTATAAATAAAGGTATGTAGGCAGCGGGGCCCTATAGCCAAGACTGTCATTGACTACTGCTATACTAGTACACTTTTATTTAATTATAGTTGACTTAACGAATTGTTTGCTCACCATTCCACTATATTCCTGCAATTAGGAATGATTCACTTTTATCTTCCCTACACTTAATCACACTCTATGCATAGTACTTTCAATAGAAAATCTTCCCTAGGGGTAAGAAAAACAGTACTACTGTGTGGCAGGAATTCATGCTGAGGTTATTTAGCCCATAAATGACAAAACCTCTAAGGTTTATATCATTCACTATACAAATATCTCTTATGAAGTCAAAGTAATGTTTGGTACATGTATATTTAGAATTCTAATATACATTTGGTAGATATTTCCTTTAATGAGTATGAAGTGATCCTTGTTATTTATTCTGACTAGTTTTTCTTTAAAATTTATTTTGCCCAGTATTACAATAACTATGTATAGGACTCCTGGTTTCTTGGTTCCATTTACTGGAAAAAAAATTTTGATGTTTGCATCCTAAGGTGGTCCCTATGTTTGATGGTGAAGTGTGTTTTTAAAGATGTATTTGTGTGTGTGTGTGTGTGCGCGCGCGCACGCGCGCGTGCGCGCGTGCGCACAGGCTTTTGTGCACCACATGTGTGCAGGAGCACTCAGGGGCTAGAATAGAAATTGCTTAATCTTTTGGAACTGGAATTACAGACAGTTGTAAGCTGCTATGAATGTGCTGGGAACCAAATACAGGTCCTCTGCAAGAAGAGTAGGTGCTCTTAACCACAAAGCTATCTTTCCATCCCTGTGCTGTATTTCTTAGAAGCAATAAAGCTAGAACCTGTTTTGTAATCCAATCTTATGGATCTCTGTCTCTTCATTTGGGGAATTTTTTACCATTATTAGTACTAAGCTAGTTTTAAATGATGGATATTAATTACTAATTTTTTTGTGTTTTCTTAGACATCTTTTGATGAACTATTCTGGCATTGCCTTTTATTCCCTGTGACCTCTTGAACATATCAAAGTGCTCATTCACAGTAGCCTCTGCACATCTCACTTAAAAGTCATACATTTTTTAAATCTATTTTTACCAAGAAAGAGGGATTTTCACCCAATTTTATAAGTTTTTCTGGGTAATAATCTGTGTTATCAATGTGGTCTTTCTGAATTTGTAGTATACCTTTCCAAGCTCTGTTGAGTAATCAAACATTATTCTCACGGGCCTACCTTTGTTAGTGATTTGATTTTTGTTCTACATGCTTTACTACACTTTCTTTTGTGTTTTAAGTGCTGGTTTTTATTTTTTATTTTTATTTTTTATTTTATGTGCATTGGTGTTTAGCCTGCATGTATGTCTGGGTGAGGGTATCAGATCCTGAAGTTACAGGCAGTTGTAAGCTGCCATGTGGTTGCTGGTAATTGAACCTGGGTCCTCTGGAAGAGCAATCACTGCTCTTAAATACTGAGCCATCTCTACCCCCCTTTTGTGTTCTAAGTATTTTAACTAGAATATGTCATGGGGAAGTTTATTCCTGTTGTCTACATTTAGGAATTTTCTTCTATGTTTTTATTGAAATTATGCTTTATGTCTTCACAATGGTATTCTCCTTCCTTGCCCCTAATCCAAGGTTAGTCTTTTTATAGCATCCCCGAGCTTGCTCACATTGTCTTCACATATACATTTTTAAAATTTCCCACTGACTTTTACTAAATGATCCAATGTCTCTACTTTGTTTTCCATTCCCACAACTCTGCTTTTTTATGAGATCCATTCAATTGTTGAGACATTCTATTGAGATTTTTATTTAGCTTGTTGATTTTCTTCATTCCTACCAAACTTTTCATGTGGATTTTCTTCAATAATTCTCTTTTTATATCTGAGATTAACCATTCCATTCATCTCCTTGAGTTAGTTCTCTTGGAGTCTACTCATATCTTCTTTGAATTGTTTTAAAATATTTATAAACATTGTTTTAAATTCTTTGTCTGGTAGTGATTCAGAGTCATTTTAATGGGGCACCATTATTATGATATGAGTGAATTGTGGAGGAGATGTGTTGTCTTATATTTTCATGTTTCTGTTTGTGCCTTGGTAATTCCATACCCAGAGTTATTTCATTATGCAAATTTTTATTTCTTTCTTTTGAACTTTAAATTTTTTTTTTTAATTTATCCATTTGCAGTGTTAGTGGAGGGTTAGGGTATAGTTTCTTTCTGTGGTACTGGCATTTAGGGATAGAGGCTCTGTACTGGCTGGTTTTAAGTGTTAACTTGACCCAAGCGGGAGTTGTCACAGAGAAAGAAGCTTCAGTTGAGAAAATGCCTCTATGAGATCCAGCTGTAAGGCATTTTCTCAATTAGTGATCAAGGGGGGAGGTCCCTTTGTGAGTGGTACCATCTGTGGGCTGGTAGTCTTGGGTTCTATAAGAGAGCAAGCTGAGCAAGCCAGGGGAAGCAAGCCAGTAAGTTAACAACCCTCCATGGCCTCTGCATCAGCTTCTGCTTCCTGACCTGCTTGAGTTCCAGTCCTGACTTCCTTTAGCGATGAACAGCAACATAGAAAAGTAAGCTGGATAAATCCTTTCTTTCCCAACTTGCTTTTTGGTCATGATGTTTTGTGCAGGAATAGAAACCCTGACTAAGACAAATTGGTACCAGGAGTGGGGTATTCCTGTGACAACCTGACCATGTTTTGGGGAGGACTGTGGAAGGACTTTGGAACTTTGAGCTAGAAGAGCCACTGGGATGTTAATAGCTCTGTGGAATATTGTGTAGGAGTTTAGAAGATAATGTTGAGAACAGTGCAGAAGATGGAGGCCTGGCTTGTTAAATTTCGAGGGAAGATTAAAGACTCTTATCAGGGCCGTTGCTATTTTGATTGTGAAGATTCTGTGGTTTTGGTTAGCTGGGGCTGAAGAATCAACTGTGATTAACAAGATACCAGAACTAGTAAAGTAAAACCATTTCGTTACTGGGACTATTGATGGTGGATAGCTGGATCTAAGATATTAGTGGTGATTAAGAAGAGACCAGCATCATTGAGGTGAAATCTTCTGGGAAGTGTTTCTTGAGAGCACAGAGGCTGTGTTCCAGAGATAGCCAGGGTTGTACCTTGTGTTGTAGCTGGACTTGGTAATGTGTAAGAGTCACCCAGGTGGTACTGGTTTTGAAAGCATAAAGGAGTCATGAAGAACAGCTGAGGCTTGGGCGCTGTGAGAGGCCGCGGAAGGCCACTGGTGAAGGTGCAGCCTCAGTTGCAATTGACGGCCCAGGACTGAAGGGGTCATGCAAAGGAGTTGAGGCTTGGCACCATGAAGAGAGCTTCTGAGAGGCTATTGGTGAAGCCTAGTTACACCATAAGAAAGCAGTGTTTTGGAGATGCTGGTACCATGAGATGACCACCAAGAACAGCAGCAGCAGTAGAGTATAGGCAGCGGAAGCCTAGAAGACAAGGTGTGTGCTACAAAGGGCAGAGCTGGAGAAGTGACCCAAGCCTGTGGAGGACACCAGAAGATCTTGAGTGGATCCCAGACATTGGACGGTTGGAGTTTGATTTTTGGTTTTGATTGTGACTGTTCCCTGATATTTTTCCCTCTTGAAGGAAGAAGGTATTTTAGTGGAGCCCACATTTAAGAGACTTTTAATTGTAAAAAGACTTTGAATTTTAAGAGAGTGGATGTTCTAAATGGATTGAAATGTTAATAAATAAGAATTTGCAAAGACTGTGGAACTTTTAAAGTTATTTAGATCTTGGAGATGAATAAGACAGTAAGTGCTGAGGCTTAATAATGATGTGTTTGTGCATCCAGTTGTCAAGGGGTCAGTTGTACTGGCTGGTTTTGTGTGTCAACTTGACACAAGCTGGAGTTATCACAGAGAAAGGAGCTTCAGTTAAGAAATTGCCTCCATGAGATCCAGGTGTAAGGCATTTTCTCAATTCGTGATCAATGGGGGAAGGCCCCTTGTGGGTGGTGCCATCCCTGAGCTGGTAACCTTGGTTCTATAAGAGAGCAAGCTGAGCAAGCCAGGGGAAGCAAGCCAGTAAGAAACATCCCTCCATGGCCTCTGCATCAGCTCCTGCTTCATGTCTTGCTTCAGTTCCTGTCCTGACTTCCTTTAGTAATGAACAGCAATGTGGAAGAGTAAGCTGAGTAAACCTATTCCTTTCCAACTTGTTTCTTGTTCATGATGTTTTGTGCAGGAATAGAAACCCTGACTAAGACAGGCTCTAATCCTGATTCTTCTTCAGAAGGCCAGGTGTTGTTCAATGTTGACTGAGGTTTCTTGCTTGGTCCTGCGATTTTTAGAATGAGTTGTTGATCTCTCCATATACCTGTGGATCTTACCCCAAGTCAGATCTGATTCATAGCTTTAGTCTCTAGTGTCCTGAGTTGTTGAACATCTGTTGGACCTGTAGGCCTAATCCTAAATCAAATTGTGTCAACATCTTGGGTCCACAGTTTCTTCTTGTTGTTGTTTTTCTTAAAGAATTATTTATTTATTCATTTATTTGTTTGTTTTATGTATATGAGTACACTGTTTCTGTCTTCAGACACACCAGAAGCTCCCATTATAGATGGTTGTGAGCCATCATGTGGTTTCTGGGAATTGAATACAGGACCTCTGGAAGTGCTCTTAACCTCTGAGCCACCTCTCAGCCAGAGCTCTTAACCTCTGAGCCATCTCTCCAGCCACAGTTTCTTCTATACCTAATGAAAATGTGGAACTTCTCACAAACTAGTAGACCTTACCCTAACTCAGGACAGGTCCATACCCTAGGTCTGCAGCTTCTACTGGAGCTCCCAGGAGATGTAGAGCTTTCTACACGCTTGCAGTTCTAACCTGGAGTGAAATTCAGTCCCTGCCCTGGATGCTCAGCTTCCACTGTAGCTGTAGGAGGTAAGAAATGGCACCCCCTCTGCTAGCATCCATCAACTGCCAGTAATTCCACAGTAATGGCTGGGGCCTCAACTCCCTTCCCTTTTTAATGCTAAATGTTTTAACTGACCTGATCTTGTGCAAGTCTCCCACAAGTAACTACAGCTGTGGTGAGTTCATGAGTTCAAAATCTAAATATTGTTCATAGGATAGCATTTAACAGCATTCCTCCCATGCTCTAGCTATTATATTGTTTTGGTCCCATAATCCACAATTCATAAGCCTTATATGTTTGGTTATCAATATTCCCTTATCTAATTTGAAGGTTCCCTATGTTTGCTGTTAAGACCCTGCGTAATATATTGAATATCAATTTCTCATTTTTAAGCTCAAGTTTCACATTCTTATTTAATAAGCTCACAAATGAATCAGATTTGTACCCACTTACAAACTCTTATAAACATACTTTTTATTCATTACTTATAAATATTTAGGAAAGACTAGGTAGATGGCTATGAATATTATGCTGTTTCATAATGTGTCAATAAAAACTTTCCTGTTTTCTTTTAGCCCCTTATCAACAAAATTTGATATACAAGGCATCTTCCTACAGATACTTGTGTCAAAATGTGCTATTTTGCATGGTTGTATTTCTTTGAAGGGCATTATGTTTTCTAACTTGCATGAAAGTAGTTGCTAGAATCATTATACATTTAGCTTTGATTTAATGGCTGTTGATGTAAGGTATCTTTGTCTCTAATTAGTGTTATTTGCTTATTTAGCTATCCTCAATTTTTTATGTTTATGTTTCTAGAAAACCTTTCAAATAGTTTTTTGATGGGTTCTAAAACCTACATCCTTCTATCATTTTTTTTTGTTGGAATGAGGTTAAACAAATAAATTTAATTGAGATATTTGCTTTTAATGATGTCTTTTCTTTCGAGTTATACAAAATTCATTTATGTTTTTTAACTAAGCTTTATTTTTTTTTTTCAAAATAGACATAGAAGTTTCATTTATGTCTCTGTCACTACTGAATGCAGTGTCCTTTATTTTACCTGCTGGGATTTATGTGTACTTAGTCCCTAGTAGGAAAAAAGGAAGTCATTCACTTTGTGCTTATCATAATGAATCGTTGTATTTGGGTTGATTTTTTTAATCTACTAGTCTCTAGTTTAGACATTATCCAGTAACAAACATAATTTCCTCCTCTCTGAAAAATATGTGTTTATCATATATATTTCTATGTCAGGAACAACACTTAATAGATACAAAAGCCATCACTTCTTTTGTGACTCACCATTAGACATAATGAATTTGAAAATGCATTTTTCTAATATAAATAATATATAATATACTATATATGTTTATATGATTAATTTAGCAAAATTTTAAAGAATGGTTGTTGAATTTTCTCAAGTTTTCTGCATATATTCTTTTATCTATTTTTAGAAATGTTTTTTTGCCATATCATTTCTTTTAAATAAAATTTTATTTTTATGTGGATGGGTATTTTCCTACATGTATACCCATGTACCAACACTATGCTTGATGCCTATGGAAGCCACAAGAAGGAATTTCCAGGATTAGATTCCCTGGCACTATAGTTACAGACAGTTGTGAACTGCCATGTGGATGTGAATCAAACCTGGGTCCTCTGGAAGAAGAGCCAGTGCTCTTAAGTGTTGATCAATCTCTCCATCCCCCCTCCTTCCTTTAAAGAATCAGTTCTTTTTTGCTATTATTACTGTTTTCCCCCAATCTTTTAAAAATCATTTTTTGAGATTATCACCTATTTCCCTTCCATTTCCATTCTCCCAACCCTCCCATGCACCCCTCCCCACTCTCCTTGAAATCCATAGCCTCTTTCTACACTGTTATTTATACATATCTATATATGTGTATACATCTGTATTCCTAAATATAATCTTTTCGGTCTGTATAATGTTACTTGTATGTGTTTCCAGGGCTAACCATTTGTTTTTGTTGTTTTCTTTTCAAGACACAATTTGTGTTTGTTCCCTATGTTGATCTTAAACTTGTAAACTCAAGCTGTCTTCTACCTCAGCTTCCTGAGTAGCTGGTATTATAAATGCTACTCTGTGTCCAGCTGAGAACCAGTTCTTGAATGTATTAGTTACTATTGCTCTCGAACTACTGAACTTTTATTTTTTTTCTATGTAGTTCAAAGTTTGTGCTATTTCTGAATTCATGAGGTTAAATAGTTGTTTTGCTTTAATTTAAAATAATGAGATTTTACAACCCTAGGTTTAACTAAGGCATATTGTCTACTGAAATTGAGCAATATTCACCACCAGCAAATAGAAAAGAAACTGTAGTACTGTCCTACTTGGAGTAGAGTTTATACTTCTAGATAAATGTATAAAGACGTCAAGCCTGTGAAAATGTTAAAAATCATCAGCCTTGAACCAGTATTGGCCCAAAGGCTAAAGAATATGTTTCAACAAGCCTGACACCCTCAGGGTCTGAGTTCTATCTCCGGCACATATGTAAAGTTGGAAGGAGAGAATCTACTCAAGAAAGTTGTTGTCTGATCTCCACATACTTGCCTTGGCACACACACCCACACTAAATAAATTAACTTCAAAAAGTCTCAATGCCTTGTTCAATGTTCATGTTTGGTGAGCTGCTACAGATGCATATAGTATGGTTGTTTATGTTTTTATGAAAAAAGAAAACCAGTAAAATATTTTCAGTTGTTCTAAGCTGAAGAATCCCAGTAAGTTGTTGAATTTGTATGGCAAGAAAATTATAAGGTATTTATAACACAATTAATACAAAGTGAAAATGAGGAAATATGAGATCATGAACCATAAATACGTAGAGATGGAAATGGAAGTAGAGTTATGTTCATAATTTTATAACTGATTCATGTAAACAAATGTAAATCAATAATTTCCACATTAAGGATCTGTCAAGTGATGAAAACAAAACATGATTGAATATGGTAAACTTTATTATAGGGTTGTAGAATTCATACAACCAGAACTCCTTACAGCATTCAGCACCTGTACAGTTCTGTGGATTTCACAATACAAATATCAGTGAGAAAGAATCATTACATGAGTAAAAAATTGCTTCCTCATGAATATTGTTCACATATCAGTCAGATTTGTTACACAGCACCTGATAGAAATGCAAAAATGTAACTTCTGAAATCAGGAGAGTTGAAAACAATGAAGAAGAAAACAAAAGAATGGTAAGAGATTTGACATGTTTCACACAAAAGATGTCAAAAACCAATTTCAAATATTTTAAATTTAAAGCATGCTCTAGCCAAGTGACTTTGTCAAGAACTTGCTTTAAATAAAACCAGAGGATGGGCCTATTCTCAGGATGGTAAGATGACACATTCATGCTGCTTTCAGAAATCTAAACCCTATAAATTTAAGAGAAAAGATAATCATCTGACTTGTTGAAAACAGCAAGCAATGTCAATTGAACTAGAATTGGACAATCGCTTGCAGTGGTTAGTAGTTTTCTCCCCCCTTCCTTTTCTAGTATAAGCAATCGAGTAAATGTATGAGTAAATAGCTTGAGTATCCCATCAATTTCAATATCAAAGTCAGAGGGTAAGTTTCTGACTTCTTATTACCAAGGATACTCTTTATCTGTCACTCTTCACTCCTGACAGATCTTGGTTTCAACGATAAATTCATTGGGGAAGTGTCTAATCTTCCAGCATTTGTCAATGGCACGCTTGTTGAAACCTGTGAAGGCATAAAAAAAAAAAATGGCTTTTGAGTTTTCTGTGCTCTAGAAACAATATTCCCATGTAGTGTACCCTCACTCTCTTCCACTCATCCAATAATAACAAATTGCCTACCCAGCAAGAGGTCTCTGCGTCTAAGGCGGAAGGATTTTCGGTTGTTGCAAAGTTGGTAAATGAAAATACCAAGGTTACTAACATCACGAATTTCTTCCACAGCCACCAGGTCTTCACGAACCACATAAGTATGAGGCAAATACTTGCCACTCTATAAATGAAAAGAAGAGAGATGAACATGATACATTCTCAAAGACAGTATTTAAATCCCTACTTATAGATTTTTAAAAAATATACATTATTAAAAATGGAATTCATTTTAGAACAGTTTTATATACTATACTATTTTTATTATACACATAGGCATTTATGGGTTTCAAGTTCAGTGTGCTATTTGCACATACACACTGCATGCATTGATCAAATCCAACCTCTCTTTATCCACCTCCCCCTACACACTTTCCCTTCTCAACTTCTATTAATCAGTGTTCTGTGTTCAGGTGAACATTTTTAGCTACTACATATGAAGGAGAACATAAAGTACTTGTCTGACTGACTGGCTTACATTGCTTAACATAAAATACTTCAGTTCCATCTATTTTGGCACAGCACACACTTTTCATTCAAAAATATTTCAACGAAATGGAATGTCTGGCCCAACTCATTAACTTTTTAGAATAACGAAGCAAAATTATTTGGAAATGCTTATAGAAAAATTTGATCTCTAAAATACATACTGCCAGTTTGCCAAAAAGCTCCACCAGATTCTTTGGAGTCATAACAATGGAAGTATTGAGGGGCATCAGATAACAGTTTCCCAAAAGCAAGTCCAGGTAAGCAGTCATTCCCTGTTGGGAAGGTGGGAAAAGATGGGTATTAATATTTCAGATTTACTAAGTACCATTTGAACAAACAGTTTGAAAAGTCACCACTTTCTACTCAATAACAACACAGGGAAAGGGTTTGGCTTCGAAAAAATGTTCATTTATGAATAGATTCATTGCCTTTCAGTGATGTAGGGAAAAGAGATAATTCTTAAATAGCTGCAAGAAAGAGTAATCCACCTTCTCAAAGTCGTGAATAATTGCCGCAGGATCACTATCAGAGAAACTGGGAACAGGCACATCAATGATGGCAATGTTGTCATCCTCACGAATATCAGCCTCCTCAGTCACAGGCAGAAAGTATGGCTCTCCTCCATGAATGGAATTGACAGGATCCTCAGAATCAAAGAAGCACATCTCACCATGGTAAATGGTGCTCTAAGAGACAAAAATCGGGGAGGAAAAATCTTTCTAATATTTACCACTGTGACACTTGTATTGTTTCTTATACGCATGTCAATTCGTCGTACTATGTCAATCTGAGGCTCCTTCCTTATAGTTAGCATCATGAAGCCTAAGCAATTGCAAAGATTGAATGGTAATTTGAAAATATTCCTCCAGTTTACATTTCTCTGGTTACCACCACATAATTATTTAGGTTGATAATGAAGTACATGACAATTAGTAATTCAAAGTGTTAAGAATTAGAATTATTACCTTGGGCATGAAGTACTTGTAAATGCATGCTCCACCAACAATCAGTCCTGCCAAGATGAATGAGAGGCCTAGGAGAGTAAGCATACATCTCCCAGATGAGCCATCTTTCTCCTGCGGGACAACTCTGAGCTCCTGTTCATTAAAAAGCAAAACAGAAAACAAAACAAGATTAAACTTTCAGACAGTTGCTTTTGTATGCAATTTATCACCCCTAAAATCCAAGAAATTTTAAAAATAAACAAAGACATGTTAATCAAATATCACTTCAAGACAATTTCTGATGCAAATACATACAGAGTATCTCCACCTACCCTAGCCCCCCTTCTAGCATTTTAAAACTTAGAGATATAACTTATTTCAAAATATGCACTGGTAGAATTATATTAAAACAATCATTTAATTTTTATTACAAACATTTAATATAGGCCTACCCTTTTAACACATGTTTAATGGATGCCACAGTATTTTTAACTATAGACATGATATAGTCCAGCTTGTCTCTAGAAAGTATGTTCTTTAAGTAATTGGAACTAGTTATATTTTTTATAAACACTGGCTTTCTAGAATGTAGAAATAGACTCTTTGCTATTTGCTTAGAAATCAGTTTGTTAACTTAAAAGAATATTAGCAACATTCAATTTGTTGGCTAGTTTTCAAAAAGCTTTACTGTCAAGTTGGAAAAGAGTTATTTCTTTTCCTTTTAGAAATTAATTGATTAATTCATATTCTTAATTTATTATCCATTATTCTATAGATTGCAGTAATGTTATTTTCCAAGTCTTAGATTAAATACTAGGTTTGAATGTACAGAATTTGCTATATACAAAAGCTGTCTGTGAAGCAGTAATTTAAACATTCTTGTGAAATCAATAATTTACTGAAGAATTTTAAAAAGAAAGAGCCAAAATAAAAAGTAAGCGATTAGCTGTGCCCTCCATAGGGCATGGAACTACAAGGCCTACTATTTTTAATTTGCATGTCACAACATACCCCTCGGCCACATTATATCTCAATTATAGAATTAGTGAAGGCAGGAAATCTCAGCCCTGATAATACAAGCTGATATTAAACAATTATTTTAGATGGTCTTCCTCTGGAATTTTTCATGTAATTGCTATAATGATTGGACATTTAACTGACCTTATATTAAATTTGGTAAAAGAAAAAAATGCTTGTTAATATGGAAAAAGCCAGAGTAGAAAATCATTTGATAATTTTGTTCTGAAAAGAAAGTGTTTTTTATTTAAAGGTCAAAATTTGAGATTTATATTTTCTCAATAAAATTTATTTAAGCTTATTTCATGCTATATTGAACATGTCTTGAAATATTTTAACTATTTTCCTTAAAATCTGTATAATCCTGAGCACTACAGAAACTGAACTTTAAATTTTGACTGGAAACTACTGTCATACAGCTGTGGGATCTTAGAAGACATTTTGTATAATTAAATTTAGGTACAGAAAGATAAAATGACTTGCTAAAAGGCACATAGTAGCTTAATTTGAAACTCTCTGAGGAATGAAATTTTTTCTTGTTATTGAGACAGAAGAACAATTTGAAATGCAATTTCATTTTTCTTTTCCAATAATTCAGGAAGTTTATTATTTAGTATGGCTAAAGTATAAGGGTCTTGGTTTCACTAGATGTCCCTATTTAATAGGAATAAAGACTTCTTTTGTTTTCACTTAACTTTGTTGGAATTCAGCGTAGTTGAATGAACCAAATATCATGGCTAATTTCTTTTTGAAGTGTATTTTAAAAGTTACTGTATATCACTTGCCAATATTAGTCCAATGTGTTTAATCTCTGTCGGTCAGGCCTAATTCATATATCGCAAAGTAATATGTCATGTATTACCGACAAAGTGGCCAGGATAGGAGTCTATTGCTGCTTTTCTAAAACCTAACAAAGAAATATAATCAAAGTGAAAGGTTTGTTTTTATTTAGTCCACATCACACCACAGGACTGGCAGAAGTATTACATCTTAATTGCATCTTTCTACAAGTCATGAAGTTGTTGGTGGCGAGGGGAAAAAGGATTACTGTGTGTCTATTTTTAACTACTGGCATCTACTTAGACCTCCCCTCAAATCTGGCAGTGTTTCATTTACAAAGTTAGTAGAAAGACAACTACATATTTTTGACCTTGTGTCATTTAATTAAGACTTCAACAATGCAAGGGGGTGTTACTTTTGAGTTCTAAAATGTGTGATACACAAAAGCTAGTTTGATTGCACAGTCAAATATTGAAAGTTTCCATGATGAAAGTTCTGCCGCAGCACACTGGCATTCCAAATTGTATGCATAATTAAGTTTTACTACATGAATTCAGATGTCACTCTAAGCACTTTTCAAATAGCCAGTATGAACCTAGAAGAGAAAACTCTTTAAAAGCAACAGGACAAGTTAGGGCACATCGAGCTACAGTATTGCAGATTCCACAGATGTAGAAGAAAATGTGATCGCTTTTTAAAACTACGATTTTTCCTGAGGAAAAAGACAGTTTATCGACACTCCAAACATGGTTTGGCGTTTAAAGAGAATATAAATTTGACTAGATACATAGCCTAGGAAAAGAGAAGTTCTCCAGTGCCTGGAAAACGAATTGTTTAAATTGCAACATGGATATGCTTCAGATGTCTATATGAGGGACATTGCTTGAAAGAAATAACAACCAAAACAAGATCTCAAATTTTAGTTTTAAACATGTTTTGTCAAGAATTAAAACTAATATATATTTTAATAGTTCCATTAGCTAACCGTTAACACTGTCTAACTAAAATTGTGTGGTGTGGTTTGTGTGTGTGTGTGTGTGTGTGCGTGCGCACACACACACACACACACACACACGTGCTCGTGCACAGACACACACACTTTCCCCAACACATACAGTTTGGAGTTCAGGCTGCCCCTTGCCTCCATTCAACCGCCACAAAAGCAATCCTACAAAGACACAGATTCATATGATTTCACCCACGTCAAAAATAAAGAAAGAACAGTTAAGTCTCTTGCCCTTGTTCACTCCGTCTGGCTGCACAGCCCCTGTAGCTATAATTGTGTCTCTGGATAATTCCATAACCCATTTCTCAGAACAAAATGACATGCAGGAATTTCCTCAAACTCTTTCCAACAACTTCCTGGGATAGGTGGTATTAAGCGATAGAATCGCATGGATGCAGAGAGGATGAGTTGAAGCAGAGTAAAAGGTGACCCACTCAACTTACAATGCAAATTGGCCGGCCTGGAACTCTATGGCTGCAGAACAGCCAACAGTTTGTTCTCTGCACCTGCATATTCCCCCTTATTTCTCCATCCCCAAACCCTAAAAGACAGAGGTGGGCCCAAGGAGAACTACCTTGCCAGTCAGGATTTGAGCTCGGACAGTGCGGCTGAGGAGTGCCTCCACATCTTGCCGCGCCTCCTCCTTTTGCACCGCAGTAGGGGTGTTGAAGGCGATCTTCACCATGGTGAATCTTCGGGCTGCGCGGTAAGGCGCGGCTCGAATCAGTATCTTGGGCTGCAGGTTGGAAGAGGAGAGGATCGCGCTTGCTTGAGCAGCACTTACTGTCTCCCAGTCTTCCACAAGCAGCAGCGAGCTCAGGTCTGGGCTTACTTATGACGCAGTCCCAGGCTGGGTGGGAGAGCGTGGGCGGGGCCAGGGAGGTGCTGAGGGAGGAGCGGGAGGGGGCCCGAGCTCTGCAGTGGAAGCGAGTGGGGGGTGGGAAGTTGCTAGTTGGGAAGAGTGGGGAACTGGAGCTGATGGCCGGCTTAGGGTAGACATGCCTCACCTGCACCCCAGGCAAGCTCCTACTGCCTTCTGCACCCTCAGATAAGAGCTAGGCAGGAAGGAAGCCTGCTGGTCGTGTCTTTCTGCTTCTGTCTGGACCACAATAGTCCCTGACTCTGTTTTCCCAAACTTGGGCCTGGACCCCCGCGGGGCCCAGGACTGTAACTTGGAGCCAACCCAAGGTTTCTGAATTCTGCCACCCACTCAGGCCAGAAAGCACAGTTCTCTGACCGTTATATACCTTTATAATATCTTCCGTTTAAAGAACACCTAGAAGTTAGTTTGTAGTTGCTTGCTTCATTCACCCAACATTGGTTTTTGGTTTTTGTTTTTTTTTTTTTTTCATTCTTTTTGTTTTCTTTTATAATTTTAATTTTCCAACTTAAAGCAATGTTAGATGAGGAAGACGGGCTTTTGTCTCACTAACTCCTCATTTTGTAGACAGTACATAATGAGATCCAGAGAAGGGAGGGTGGAAAGCTCCTTCCTAATGAATCAGTGAAATAACCCAGATCTTTTCATTCTCCCTGGTCTGGTCAGGATAGCTGGAGTAAGGTCTCAGCCCAGAGCCTGTTTCTCTTCAACCACCAGCTGTGTAACCAGCAGGGAAAAAGCAGGGGTGTATATACCTATGTGTTTAGGGAGGTAGGGCATACATAGTTTAACCAGATGCTGGTGTAGCTCTCATAGAAATATATCCTCCGAGGGACTGGCTTACAAAGCATTGTGAACATTTACATGGATATTCATCTAGTAGAGTTAAATTGTTTCTTCAGTCGGCTCTCCTAAACTGGTGACATAGTGAGCCTAACTAATGAAATTCAAGCTGTGGTGGTTGGTGATTTAGAGTTGGTGGTAGAGAGTTTATAAATAGTCATGCTACATAAAACAGGATAGAGGTCTGTTGTATGAAGGGAGCGATACAAAACAAAGCCCCAACAAAACAAAACAAAACACCAGTTTACTAGAGAATTCCCCACCTACTCATCAACTTAACTGAACAGACTTGAATATGCTGAGTTGCTTCCCTTCTGTCCAAGAAATTCTAACTTGGAGTTTTTCCCATGGAGATTGTTTTGCCTCTAAAACCCTCTCCTGTCCTGACTGGGGGGGTGGGGGTGGTTTGCAAAGACAGAGTTCATATTCTCTGATAGGTCACAGATGGGAAGGTGGATGGAGAGAAACAGTGAGGAGCCTGTGCCTTGTACAGGGTCAGGACCTTATAAGCAGGATGTTAGAGTTTACTTAGAAACACTGGCATCTTTTGCTCTTTCCCTTTTTCCTTAAGTCTGACGATTATAATTCACCATTTGTCAGACAACCCTTAGTTTAGGCGTAGAAAATCTCAGTTTTCCCAGTATGTTTCCTTTTCCAGTTGCCCTCTGTTGGGAATCACCTTTCTGATCACTTAGTGAGGATCTGTACTATCCTGACCCACACACACCACCTGCATCACTGAACGCATACCTGTTTCCACACACTTATATGCTGAATGCAAGCTGCCGGATCAGATAACAATATGCTATTTTTGTATTATCTGTCCTGAAATTCAGTAAAGCGGGAGGAGCAGGAATTTTTTCCATTTGTTCAAAGAAGAGATTCAAACTCTGATAACTACCAAAGAGAGCATTTGGTCACTTGCTTGGTATGTAGCATTAGGTAAACTACCTGATCTCCTCAGGCACCATTTTTCTTCCTCTCTACTGTGCTGTTGGGAGATCATGTATGAGAATGCACAAAGATGTCCATGTTGTAATATTCAGAAAAGTGAGAGAAAATGACATGGTTAGTTACCCTACAGCTCTATTTGAGTATGTAACACATGCATATTTCAAGCTTATAGAGCCTGTTTATTTTTGACTTCTTAAAAATCTTTCAGCTTCTATAATTCTTAAACAACCTTGGTGTCTAAATATAGGTCTTCCTGGACAATGTTAATCTCCTAAGCATAGTCACTTGCATTTATGTATAACTTTTTTTGAACGGTTTAGCCACCATCTTTTAATTATTAGTACCATGCTCCTTTTTCAGAAAGCCAGTCATATCCCCCAAAGAATCTTTGCTGTTGTTGGCAATATGTAACACAGACGATATGATCATTTTGTCAGCCGCCCCCCTTACCTCCCCCACCACCACCATTTATATATCTCAGTCTCCATCTTTCTCTCTCCACCCCCTCCCTCTGCGTGTATGCCTATGCACAAATGTGTATATGTGTATTGGGCAGGGAATTGTGCAGGTTTTGAAATAATGTTTTAGCAATAACCTCCTATGTTAATAACCATTTGTCCATTTCAAGAAATGGTTCCTGCATTTTTAAAATTTCAAAATATATGCTTACAACTTGATCATGGAGTTGAAACTCCAACAAACACATTTCTATCTACTAAAAATGTTTCACGTTGACTCGGCTTTTTTTGAATTGTCTCCTTCACAGAATCAACTTCTTGTTTCTTAACATCAATGCCTCAACTTTCTTGTCTTTGGACACTGGAGGGGATATGGCTGCCATGCTGCATCCAGCTCACATTGTTAATCATGTCTGAATGCACACTATTCAGGTTTATAAATGAGTTCCCTGTTCGCACATGCCGAATGATGACTAAATTAACAGGACTTGGGCTGAATGGAACATGGCATGCAATTGGATGTTAAGTAACAATGTCAACTCTCTTTGAATCATCTTCTGAAGTTATTACACATCCAATCTACTATGCTAAAGTTTCAGAGGCATCTGTGATATAATTCCACTTGTTATCACATTTATTCTTTTCTACATTGTTAACTGAGGGTCTAGTGCATGCCCCGTAC
The DNA here is from genome assembly GCA_019843965.1 of Rhynchomys soricoides. Classification (NCBI taxonomy): domain Eukaryota; kingdom Metazoa; phylum Chordata; class Mammalia; order Rodentia; family Muridae; genus Rhynchomys; species Rhynchomys soricoides. The sequence continues at coordinate 6,526,455 of JADRCH010007664.1, read as the reverse complement.
TATGAATTGTGATGGTAATATGAGAATGAGGAAAATAACCATGACTTTTCCTTTGTAAAGTACATTCTTATTGCACAGATTGCTCTGACACATATGCCGTAGGTCCTTCAGTGTTTGTGGCATACAAAGACATAGCAACTCTACTATTTAGGAAGACATAACAAATTAGTGGAGTAATTCCACCTGCAGCCATTGCTTTTGTGACTGCACTACTCCTTAGCTTAACTGTAGTGGTTTATGTCTAGAACCATAGGAAAATTAATTTAGCAGGTTATAAGTTGGGGAAGCAATTAGGGGGCATTGTTTTTATATATACCCAATAAGAGACAGTTGAAATCTGACATACCAAAAGTAAGGCACGACTTTTTAAAGGGTTTCGGGAGAAATTTCAAATACCTAGTACTGGAACAAGTCATATTAAGGACAAAAAATAAGAAAAAAATGAGAAAAATAATTTTGGTTTTATTTTTGAATGACATAAAATTCACACAGTACTGGCACCCCTGACAATTATAGAAAACATTTGTTGAAACCATTGAAATTGAGTGTGTTCTCTGCTAAAGTCTTTAATGTTTTTTCTCTGTTTCTTACTATTTTGTGGAGGAAAGGTTGATTTGAGCTCATAGTTTCAAAAGTTACAATCCATGGTTGACTGGTTTTCTTGTGTTTGAAGTAGAAAGTTATGGCCTTTGGGTGTGGTGGAACTTAAATGTTCATCTCCTGGTGGGTGCAAAGCAGAGCCAGAGATGGGCCTATGACAAAATAAAGCCACTCGAGTGCCTAGTGTCCCACTTCATCCAATTGAAACCTACCTCTTAAAGTGTCTACTATCTCCCAATAAGGCCATCAATTTCTGAGTCTATCAGTGCATTAACTCTTTGATTAGCCCTTATGATCCAGTCACCTCTCAATGATAGGATTCACTATCTGAGGACCCGATTGCCAACACGTGAGCCCACTGAGGGGACACATCAACTTCCATTTCATTAATAAGAAAACAAGTTTTTGAGATATAAGTAACTTGCTCAAAGTCAAATTCTAACTCGGGTGGCCTGATTCCATATTTGATACTATTAATCACAATGCTTTGTCCCCACTAAAATAAATTAGAAAATCAGGTGAAGAAAATCAAGAAGGGAGCTGGTTGAAAGCAAGGAAAAGAATACACCAGTTCAGCAAAGGGCAAGTTGCCCGCTCATATTGTAAAAATAGATTCCTGCTTAGGGTTTTATTCAGTGTTAACTACATTTAGAGCCTTTGAAAACTTTCCTGGCCTCTCCATGACTGACTATAGGCTACTCCTCTTCAAGCACATTGCTTCTACATTCTGCAGTTGCTTATGTCAGCAGAGAAGCAGCAAAAGGCATAGCTCACAAGCCATCTATTTCTGGGTACAACTCCAGGAGCTTAGTTTAGCTTTTAAGAATCCATGCTTTTTTTTTTTTTTTTTTTAGATCCATAAGTTCCTTGCACATGTAGTTAAATCCTAGGACCAGAGCTAGGGCCCTTCACTCAAGGTAACATAGGCAACTTGCTTTCATAAATAGATCCTTAATTCTCCACTCCATTTATGGTTTTCCTTTTAAACTAGGGAGCTCTAATAATAGGAAGATATGCTAGGCTGGAGGTTCAAGGTTGTAGTCTTAGAACTCAGGGTGGAGCATCTGAAATTCAAAGTCAGCTTTGGCTACATAGCAAGTATAGGCCTGCCTGAAATACTAAGACACTGCTTTAAAAATAGGGGATGGGTAGGGAATACACATTTCCATCATTAAGAGAATAGTTTCAATCACCCTTTCAAAGTGAAATGGTCTTGTTCTTGAAGTTATTCCCTATTTAATTCTTGAAAATCACTTTTTTTTTCTCAATTTGTGCTAGTGAAAACCTAAGTCAAAAATGTTTGCTCTTTCAGTGCCCTTTCTGCTAAATTGTGTAATAATTGTGAACTCATTGCAAATTATCTTGGGGAATTTTTAAAATACAGTCTTGAATCCATATCTGTGTGCTTTATCTGATCAAACTTACAGAAATTCTAGTCTTGAATAATGCAACTGGGAAGCTTAAGTCTTATTCCAGAAACGCTTTTGAGAATGTCCAGTTGTTTCTGTTGCTCCATAATACCTCACCAAGAGGCACTGAGAGGCACTTGTGACTCAGAGTTTTGATCTCACTCAAAGCGAGCATAAGTAGTTGCATATTGTGTATATGTTCTAAATGTTACTTTGGCCTTCATGTTTAGTTTTGCTGCTAGCTCAACATATTATTATATTCTTACCTTAAAGTTCAGTCTTAAGGAACTCAAAGTTCCAAATTGTTTTAAATCAAGTGATTCACTTTGATTCCTCTTCAAATGCAGTTTTCATCTTCACCTTTTAAAACTAAATTTTAACTGAAATTAGCTCAATATGTGTATGTACTAAGATCTTCAAATATTCCAAAATGAAATCCTGTTTTGATACGGAGGCCAAATGAGCATTCTTAACAAGATTACTGTTCTTATTCAGGGGCAAGGCACATGCTTCGTTTATTGTCAGGGTGAACATATCAGGTCAGACCATGAATACAATATCCTGCTTGAGATTTCTGTAATTCAAACCCAAGACTCAAAAACAGTTCTATTTACATATCAATGTGGGTGCCATGTTTTTGTGCAAGTGCAAATGGGAGTTTTTACATAAAAGAACTCTCTAGTGTGTAGCATATTCTCAGCTATCTTCACCAAGACATCAATGATATATCTTGACTTTCAAGTTAATGAAATTATTCTTTCAGAACTTTCACTCTGTTTTTGAAGCATAAAGTTGTAGAACATCAACCATATTAAGAATAATTCTATAGAAAAATATTCACAAAGCTTAGGAAAGAAAGAATTTTTAAATTGTGCTTATTTGGAAGTTAACATAAAACCAGTGACAAATCAGAATAATGAATTTTAGAAATGGAGCTAGCCATTTCTATTATACAACCATACAACTATCAGTATTCATTCTAATAAGGCCTTTTCCTTCCCACTGTTATACCTCCCTTGACCTTTAACATTGAAAAACACCTTCTACTTACTTAGATTATAAAATGCTTACTTCTCAAATTCCTGTAACCTTTTCAAGACAGCTAAAGGATAGATAGGTCATTCTGAGATAATATTAGATAGATAGTCTCCTTTTATGCATTATTTTTTATTTTAAACATTTAATCTAGTCATATTAGTATATTGTTTGTGTTTAATGGAAGATTTTGAGAATAAATCAAGTGATCCTAAGAATTGTTACTGAACCTTACTGAAGCACACATAGGTAAGAAAAATTCATGTCTGTGTAGAAATGTCCCATATTATCAGCTCATTCAGGAGATAATTATTAAAAAAATTGTAAATTGTGATATGACATTGTGAGGGAATTTGATGATGACTGAAAAAATGTCAACACGTGTTGTGATATATGCTGATAGTTTAAGAGTATAATAACCAACTTAGAAAGATACAGGTTTATTTTGGCTTATGATTTCACAGATTTCAGTCTATACTCACATGGCCCTATTGTTTGTGTGCCTTATTTGGAACTGAAAAGGAGCTATCATTGTTGAGGGAGCTGATTCAGAGCGGGAGATAGTGGGGAAAGGACAGAGACAGAGAGATATCATTCTAATAATCCCTCCAAGGACAGGATCTAATAAACTCAATTCACCTCACCTTATCATGATTCCCATACTTCCCAGCAGTGTAACAGCTTAGTTACTAAGCGTTAATGATACATTGGCCTTTGGAATGCATTTGACATTTAAGTTATAGTATTCACTGAATCAACTAAGTACAGAATTTATGTTCACTGTTTCTGTCTTTTGACATGACTTTCTTTATTTCTTTATTTGTCTTCCTATCATTCTATACATATATGGACGTGCACACGCGTGCGTGTGTGTGCATGTGAGTTTTAGTGGACATATTCTCATGAGTCTGGTTTTTCTATGTCACACTGCCATCATGAACATCCAAACTAGTTTTAACTGGAAACATCCAAAGCATATTCATCTCACTTTTCACTTTGTATATTAATAGGGTATAACATGATAATAAAGTTCTTCCTATCACATAATTCAAATTAGACTAGAGAAAAATTGATATAGATCTTTGTATCAGCTTAATTTTTGTGCTCAATACATGAAGGTGTTATCGCTGGAGTTTGTAATTTGGACTTGCAAACCCTTTTCTTCCATAGGTATTGCACTGATTCTGAAATTCACTTTTCTCAAGAAAAAAATGGCCTAGGTTTGAATGATGATTTGATTTTAGGTATTGTTTTATGCTATAGTCATTTCACATATGTCTCTTTTACCTCTATTAGTTTATATCTAACTCACTTTTGAATTTTTATAGCTTTTAGATCATTGCCTATTACAACAAAGACACAATGCATTTGTCAATTGAATTTAAATAGTTACTGATGATTGTTTCTCTGTAAAGAGATGTGGCAAATAAATGTAAATTTAAGGTGAATTATATTGCCCATATTGTCTTTTTCTTTATTTCACTGAACTTCTTATATAAATGCATAATTCTGTAGTATATAGAAAATACAGAAATATGAAATAGATAATATGTATAATTTAATCATTTACAATAGCCACACTCCATTTTATTTTTATAGAATGGCATGAGTCTGGGAATACTCATTAAATTTAATCCTGTAAAATCTGTATCCATTTGGACAACCTTCATCAGCTTTTTTTGGTACATGATATACTTTAGTTTCCCAGAAGTTCAGACTTGTGCGCAGTTATACAATTAGGATGTGGCAAAGTGAGGGTTGTAGCAGAGATCTCTCAACTCCACATTCAATATTCCATCTGAGACATCATTCTGGCTCAGGGTATAACAGGTGCCTCTTCCTTTCACCACCCGTATCATATACCGTTCGTAGCAGTCTGAAAATAGGACCTGTAGAGCGTGCCATGTGAGGCCTCTATCTTACCAAGGGATTTCATGTAAACCAATATGAAGACCATAAAACTTTCAAAACTAGACCATGAGAAAGGTTCCCAAGGGAAATTGCACATATGAGCATGAATATATTTTGTCTGCATAACAGAACAAGTACGTATAAAATTATTGTTCTTTGGTTTTTGTAAAAAACAACACTATCAGCCTTGCTGGATTTATGAAGAACAATGTCAGTCATACAAGCCAGTGCCCCTTTCATCAATGCTGATCTTTGTATAGTCTATAATACTGGTTATAAACACAGTACAGGGGTCTTCAGAAGACCTCTATTTTCTTATTAATCAAAGGAGAATATATTCTTATTTGTAAATCGATCACCAACAGAAGGAATAGAATTACTAATATTGACGAGGTTTATTAATTCACTTTTAAGTCTGAGGGAAAAACATATTTTATGGGAAAAATATTTTCCTGTACTATAAAGAAAAAAGTAAATGGAAACCAGAAGTGCTTACACCAAAAGAGAGAAGAAACTAAAACAAAGAAAAGAAGAGGAGAGAAAGAGGAAGACAGAAGAGGAAGAAGACAGAAGGAAAAAAGTCAGAAAGTTTGTGTAAACATTATGTCCAATGAAATCCCATGGAGCCTTCTCATTATCAGTAAATCCCCACAGCTCTAGGGCATTTAAAGCAGAAGTACTCCTCTTACTGTTCTGTTTTGAACTGCAGTTTGTTTACAGCCACTCTTACTGTAGTGACAGTGATTGCTTTAATTGAGATAAACTAGCTTTGGCTCTTCGATTTATAGGTTTTCCCACTTCTTTGCTTACAAGAACGCCTATAAACGTGGGGTCACATGGAGGAATGAGGAAATACAGTTGGATTTGGCCTGAGAAAAAATGTCCAGACAAGTTTTCAAATTTAGAGCTAACAAGTTGCAGGCTACAAGTCTTTTGCTTTCAGTTCTCAGCAGTGTAGTTCTAATCAATCCATGCATTATATTCTATAGCATTACCTTTCTCTAGTGCTGTTTTTCTTAGCAATATGAAATTTTGACTGTTTTACTGTGGGTATTTTTTCCCTGGAAAGTAGATAGGGTATTATACTGTATTAATCACAGCCATTTGGGCTTTAAATTTTGAAGTTATTGAAATTGCTGCTGGGAGTAGCAAACTTTAAGCCCATAACATTGATCACAATCTTTATTTGTGTTCAATCTTATAACCCAAGAAAGAAAACTTTTCTCGTTCTAGTGACTCACATTAATTAGGTTACTGGAGAGCCTTTTCATTTGCCTAAGAAAAATGATGGGAGGAAAGAGGATGAGTGACAAGGAATAGGGTGGGGACTGAAGGCCCCAAGAACTCCAGCTTCTCTAAGATAGAGATCATCCAGGAACCTAACTAGCATAAAAGTATTTCTAGTCAAAATGGATGGTGTCAAAGTTAAAACTTTCCCACTTTCCCCAGAAATGTAACTATATGAGAATTAAAGTTAGATCTTTTTACAAGTTAATTTGTTTAAAATAAATAAATAAATAAATAAATAAATCAAAACAAGGGATGCAAGTTCTACTATCCATAGGTAAAAACCTGGATTTCAGAGCAGTTTGTCTGTAGCCACGTACTGTCCTTTCAGTGTGAATGTCATTGCTTTATACATTAGCTCTTTACAGAAGAACAAGTATTCAAGTGATGAGAGTATGAGCTGGAATTATAAGAATGCACATGGAGGGACCCATGGTGCTGACCACATATGTGGCAGAGGAGGGTCTTGTTAGCCATCAGGAGGAGGAGAGGCCCTTGGGCCTGAGGGTGTTAGATGCCCCAGTATAGGAGAATGCCAAGGAGGGAAGACAGGAGTGGGTGGATGGGTTGGTGGGGGAATACCCTCATAGAGGCAGGGGAGGCGGATGGGGTAGGGGGGTTCCAAAGGGGAGACCTGGACGGGGGGAAACATTTGAAATGTAAATAAAGTATCAAAAAAATCAGTGATAGACTGCTATTATAGTATATTATTTCTTATTACAGGAAATTGTCCCTTCAGTCGGAGGAGGTGACTCAGTTGGCAAGTGCTTATCTAGTATATATATATCATGGGATTTGATCCCATGCCATGTGAAATTGGGCATGATAGCATGTCCCTGTACTCAGAACTCTTGGGAAGTGAAGGCAAGAGGATCAAAAAGTTCAAAGTCATCTTCAGCTGCATAGTAAATTGGAGGCCAGGCTGGCCAACTCTTGAGAAACTCTCCTCCCAAAAAAATAAGAGAAAAAGAAAGATGAAGTAGCCCATTGTATTTTCACCATTTTCTGTTCGCTGAACCCATTTGCTATGGCAGGACTGTGCATTTTGAAATAGCCATTGAACTGCAATGCTGTTGTTTTCCTTTTGACCTTGAAGCTTCTGCAAAACATAAAAATAAAATGAGCCCCTTTGCTTTGTGACTCATTTAAGAAAAATCTATTTCTTTGAAAAGGTGGTGGTTTTTATTCTCTTTTCATATGTTTACCAATAGACCACCATCTGCACATAACCTTGTACATCCTGAATATTTGCTGAAATTCATTACAAAATGAGAAGTGTGTCTTTGGGGTTCAGGGGTGAAAGCATTTTCCTTTAAGACATAATGAAAGTCAATTTGCTCCTTTTCCCTATTTTTCTTTCTAAACAAGCATAAGAAAAAACCACCAAGTACCCTCCTATTTTTGCCTGCCATACTTAGCCTGCACAGTGATTATATAGGATACTTTTCTTGAGTACAAAATCCCCATTAAAATCACAAGGGCCCAAACAGGACTTGAGGCCTCACCACTTGTGGTCTATTTGCATTTATGTAGTTTTGGAAGCTATGATGAACAGAACTCCATCAGAACTGTAGCGCTCTCCATGTCCTCCCTGCCCATTATGTGACTTGTGTTTGGAAGCACATAGACAGGATTTTTGAAAGCTGAGGTTGTCAGGCCCCCATTATTTATACACTGGCCTTTCTATTATGGTAACGGAGCTAAGTGTGATGAAAATTGTTTGGCCTTATAAAATGATGCTTGCTTAGCAATAAGAAGTGTTCACTTTCTAGTATGTGCTTTCTATTAGAAAACATGATGTGCTAGATTGCAGATCAGTGGTAGAGTACTTGTCTGGTGTCGCCAAGGTCCAATCTCCAGCACATTTCAAAAAAAGCAAACAAACAAAACGTGAGGATGGTTCTGCATCTCAGCCATCTTCCTATTCCTTGCCGATTGACTATCTAACAATATGATTATATAATTTCTATCAAATATGTGTATTGTTTGGAAATTGAGGGAAAGAGCTTTTAGTAAACTAAAAAAAGTCTAAATTATGAGTTCTATTGGTTCCTGAACTCCAAAATGAAGTTTCTGAAATCATAAAGATGAGATTATTGTTATTAATGTACTTGTGCCTTCTCAGGAAAAGCACTACCAAAATAGCTATGTTTGAAGGATTTTCTCTTCTGAAAACAAACATAAGAAGAATGGGACCTCATGAGATCAAAATCACAAAGTTGGCAGGAACCTTCAAGGTTGGTTTAGTCCTTTTCTGGCTGTTCAGGAAAGGGATATCTAGCTTGAGTTTCCCAATCAGTAAGCAAGTGAACAAGCCTGGAAATCCTTTTTTTTTTTTTTTTTTTTCTCAGTCTCAGCACAAGGCTCTTTCACTCATGCCTGGGCACTTCAGTTTAGCATCTGTCCCTGCTTCAGCTGTTACAGATAGTTCAACTTAGGCTCTTCCTTCACAAATGCTTTTTACATATAATCCAAGAAAAATAATGACAGTCACTGCCTTGTAATGCTTTTATAAAAAAAATTTAGACATTTTTAGTTCCTCACCTTTTGATATCAAATTGTTGATTTTTATTTATTTTTTGTTTATTTCCCCAGAGTCCAAGAAACAGTGGGCTGTGTAGTCTGTATTAAAGGGTTTTTAATTTAACAGCATTGGGTTCCAAGTGACTGATATCCTTAACGGTACACATATGAAAATTTAAAAAATAACAATTAAATTAAATAAAAAGTTGCCGAGAGGCTGGCTGGACACAGAATCTGAACAGGTGCTTGGGATAGCCATTGGAATCTTTAGCCTGGCCTTCAGGCTGATCCAATGTCACACTAGGATATTTTACCCTGGGTCACAGTAAGCACAGAGCCATTATTATGGAGCAGCCATCTAATATTATCCTGTCTACAGCTATCACTAGCAAACAATCTGGGCTTTTCCCTTTCTTTCCTTTCACTGGATGCCCTCCATTCACCCTCCATCCTCACAGAACCTGCTGTCTTTCAGTCTTAGTTGGAACATCCTGACAGTGTGGTGTTCGTGAGAAAACAGGCTGGGACATGTCCATGTTGGCCTAAGGGCATGTTGTGAAGCTTTGTTAATATGTGACACTAATTGAGCACATAAGTTAGGGCTATTAACTCACAGTTGTTCCTTGTATGTTCAGTCATTGTCTTTGTGGCTACAGATTGATTTGCAACAGCAATTTACACATGAATAAACAATTTGGTTTACATATTTCAATTTTCATGAATGATCCATAAAAGAACTTTTATAAATCATCATTTTACTCTCTTTAAATGCCCTCTGGTCGTATTTTTAAAAGGCCTCCAAACAAGAGGCCCCTGCACATTGAGTAGAAAGACTATTAAAAAAAAAAGTTTCAGAACAATTGACATAAAACTGATATATTATGTGATAATGTTTCGAGTAGAAACCAGGACCTCATTCATCATGAAAGACACCCTTTGGCTACGTTCCACGCTGTTTGCTGAGGAAACTGTCACCCTCTAGTCACATTGCATATTGTCACCCCCAGTAAAAGTGGAAGAGAACGTTGGGGAAAAATGCTGTAAATAAATTAGTTTTACCAAGTAAACTATATTGAAAAAATTCCATGCAGTGAACTCTCCAGTCAGAGTCCCCCTTTTGACATTAGTTTTGTTTACTAGAAAATCAGGATGTGAGACTATGCATCTATGCTTTTATGATCCAACTTACTTTTCTTTTTCGTGATACTAAACTTTCTATAATTGCTACATGTGCCAGAGTTCACCTTACAGTTGATGGACACTAAGAAGCTAGAAATAATACCATTTTGATTAGCACTCTAGTGGGTTTGTAAGGATCTCAGAAGATGTTGTGAAATTCTTCAAAGGTGGAAAAATAGGGTAAAAAATGCAATGTAAAATCATCTGAACTGAAAATAAAAGCCAACGATATTCAGCATTTCTGAGGGATTGAAAGAAGGAATATTAAAAGAAAAAACACTCCAACAATGCTGTCCCTTTTCCTCACCCCCATGTCTAATCAGTCACCGTGCTCTGCCAAGTCTTCTCAGACAATAGTGCTTGCATCTGTTCCTTTCCATTTGCTGCAGTCACTGCAGCCTTCTATCAGCTCACCCTTGGGTTACTTAAAAAAAAAAAAAATCCTGGAGGATTCTCTCTGCTTGCTCTTGTCCATCTTTGGCTATTTTCTCCTTCTGCTGGAAATGCAACTTGCTTCAAAGAATAAAAGAAAGATGTGAAAAACAGGTTTCCATTGCTTCTTGAAACAAAATAGGACTCTTTTGATTTAAAATTAAATTTCACTTCTTGGGCCTCCAACTTCCCTTCTCAGGCTTTAACTTCCACAACGTTTTCCCATGTAACCTTCCCTCCAAAAAGGTTTCATAACTCTTTGCTCCACAAGGCCTGTAGTCTTTACTATAAAAGCATTCGTTCTTGTCTGTGCACCTTATTCCCCAGACCTGTGTACTTTCTAGTTAAATGTTTCAAAATAAAAAAAAAAAAAGAATGAAAAATCTGTGGCAAAATTGTAAGGTAGGAACAAGTTCACTTTTCAACACTTCTATAAGTGCTATTTTTTTTGAAAAATCATTTTCTGTTCACTCTCTATGCTCTGAAAATAATTTGTTATGCTGATCTCCTATACAGCTAAGCCCTACATTTGGGACCTAAAGACTGCCAGGGTATCCTTTTCATCCTTTCTCAAAAGAAAGGATCTAGCAGCTGCTGCACATAGAGCTGGCCCAACGGAATCACTTGCTATTTTCTGTAGAGCATGTGAAATGGGGACTGGATTTCCTGGTCCCTGCTGTGTGCCGTGACTATGTTGATGAGCCATAACAAATCAGACAAACTGCACATTTTTGTCTTGTCTGATTTGACTGCACTCAGATAAAGTTTCTATTTTACTAGGCTCAATGACCTTTCCCCTTCTGCTGTCGTGTTTCTCCCAAACAAAGAACTTTCTTCCACATGACTATTGTTAGTATTTGAATTAACAGTAAATTCTTCAACATCTACTCCTGTTCCCTGTGGTGACTTATTGTTTGAAACTCCCTCAAAGGGCTGGTAATTTTCCAGAAAATATTTATAATCTCAGAAAGCAATCATTTATCATAAAATGATAGTCTAACATTGGCATATTGATAGAAAAGTTCTTAGGAATCATTTACAAGCACTAAACTATACAATGTCATTGTAACGGTTTCAAAATCATCTTCATTTGACCAAATAAATAGAATGCAACTTTTTATCTTCCCTTGTTAACACAGCTACCACAGACAGACCAAATATATCAGCAGTGAACCTTTTTGTGACTGTAGTTTGGGGCCATTTCTTTGTCAAAGCACCAAAAACAATTTAAAAAATATTTACCACTTACATGTCATCCTAATTCATGATATATGTTTGTTTCTCTGTGAAGTCACCTTGTGCCTTGATCATCTTATCACTCTATGTTAATGAATGTATAAGACTATCTCAAAGCACTTTGATTTTTCAAAGTTGAAAGACTGAATGGCTTCAATAGGGCAAATTTTCAGAGAGTCACAACACTGATGGAATCCACTGTTGAGATAAGGGAAAATATCAATAGAATAAATATATAGTATTTAGGATTGATGGTTGCATGTTGCAAGTGACCAAAAAAATTGTTAGGGAGCCATAGTTTTCTCTCTCCATGTTTTAAAACCCCCCATGAAACTTTTGGTAGGTGGCTTAGCATTTGTTTGTCTTGTATACTAACAGCATTGCTTTCCATATCAAGGGATACAATGTATATTAAGGGTCTTTGTAAGTGAAAATAACCATATATTTAAAGTTTTATTTTCAACAGTATACTATCAAAATGTCATTGAAATATAAAAGCCTACACACAAATAGTCATAACAGCTTTATTCATAAACATAGTCAAAGATTAGAACTAACTCACATGTCCATCACCTGATGAATAAATAAACAAAATGTGGTACATTGTATTTGAACATACATACAAAGGAAGACTATTTAGCCACCACCAAAAAAAAAGGAATATTTTCACAGGCTTCAATATGAGTTGAAACTGTATTATAGGTTACAATTGATCACATCTTATATGTGATAACATAATGAGTAATATAAATATAAAGAATAAAACAAATAGAATTAAAAAGTAGAATAGTGACTATCAAAAGAAGAAGTAAAGAAATGATGGTGATTGACTGCTTTGTAATGTGGGGTTTCCTTTGAGGAAGATGGAAATGTTCTTGGATTAGGAAGTGGTAATAGTTGCATAACCTCTTGAATAGACTAAAAGTCACCAAGTTATATCCCATTAAGAGCTAAATGTTATTGTATGTGAATGAAATCTAAAATAGTATTTCAAAGGCATGCAGAGCTAGTTTTTAGCATATTGTATGGCATATTATATGATTCACAGGCAAAGCAGATACAATAGAAATCAATAAAAAAAAATCCATTCTTGTTCTGGGTGCGAAAACAACTATAGATCTGCATTATTTTCTTATCATCTACACTGGTAGACAGGAAGTAAATTTTAGAACTGTTTCAGAAAAAAAACATGAAGTGTATAAGTATGTGGGGTGTGTGTGTGTGTGTGTGTGTGTGTGTGTGTGTGTGTATGCCTTCATAGTCACTTCTTTCATCCACACCACCTCTGCTCACAGTGATGCCATGAATTTTCTGGCTACCTAGTCTTGCGCATATACTCAGACTCATGTAAGACAATGAGTTCATTTGTTTATAATAGCATTTGCCTTTGACTATGATAAGCAAGTTTGATCATCCTTCTTATTTACTCATCATAACCCTGAATAACTGTTATGTATTTAGAGTAGTCTGTACTATATTTGAGCATTTGACCTATAGATCAGATCACATTAGAAATGTTATTTTCAGGAACTGTGGGCAATCCCAGAAGAATGTATACTCAAAAAATATAATACTGAATCCAAGAGTAATTATGGAGAGGAAGTATGATTCATTTGAATGTATACAGTGTATGCAGTCTATCATGAGTCTAGATACATTGTGTACAGAAAACTCAAGGACATTTATATATTTTTTATTTTAATATGTTAAAATTAATTTTCAAGTATTTAAATTAGTAGGTCAAAATTGATAAAAAGAGCTTTATCCAGCAGTCTGTTGCTATAGAGATGATGTGAGTTAAATTATAGCAAAATATTCATGTTTCATGGGAGCATCTACCAGACAGTACTCAAGTCACTTATTTGCAATTTCATGTGATAAGGGCAAATATTAGCCCCTATAATGGTGAAAAAAGTTATATGGTCTTACAGTAACAAGACTGTTTCCAATTATCTAGAGAGTCTTCAGTTCTCTACATTCCTTTGGGTAGACTTAGCCACAGGAACATTGGAATACAAATATTATTCCTTGATTTGATTCCAAGAGAAGCAATTGAATCACAAAATGGAAAGGACAAGAACCAAGAATTAACTGATCTTTTTTTTTTTCCTCTGCTGGATATAGTCAACTTATTCAGATAGTACATATCTACTTTTGTGAAGCCTATGATATTTTTTATGAGGAGAATGAGACTTCATGAACTTCTCCCCCACTCAACTTTAAAAACCATTAGTGATTTTCCAGGTTTATTTCTTTTGTTTGCCAACAGTTGAAAGGTAAAAACTTGGGCAGGAGTTCTAGGAAGGAGGCTCAATAAGTAACACATTTACATCTCAAATATGAAGATATGAGTTTGGATTTTACAGATGTATGTATGTAAAAGCCATACATATATACATACATGCCTCTTAATTTGGGAGTTCCTGGGCCAGCAAGCCTGGATTAGACAGCAAAGTCCCAGTCCATGAGAGATCCTCCCTCACCAAAAAGATGGACGACATTTGAATACTAGTACCTGAAGCTGTCCTTTGTCTTCCAGACTCACATGTGTATAAGCACATGCACACACACACACACACACACACACACAGAGAGAGAGAGAGAGAGAGAGAGAGAGAGAGAGAGAGAGAGAGAGGAGAGAGATAAAGTTAGTATTATATTAGATGATTTGCAAATAATATTATTTTTCTCAAAATGCTTTAAAAAAAGATATAGTACAAGCCTATGTCATGGGGCTTACTTTAAAGAAACATCAACACCCCCTAAAGAAACCCCAAACAATTGCATAATACCGAGTCAGTTTTTATGTTAATATGATAAAAAGAAAAGATGGTTTACATGATAGAATGGGGAGATAGAAGAGGCTTCTTCATTTTTAAGTGGGTCCTTATCTAGGAGGTTGCATCACAGAAGAGAGTTGCTGTAAAGTTCACATAATTTCAGCCCCAATCCCTAAGTTAATATTTGTAGATGGTTGATAAAATATGTAGATTTTAATGGTTTTACAACTCATGTACATTTAATGTGTTTGTTGGTGTTGTAAAATAATTAACAAATGTATGTGAATATATGCACACATTTAATTTAAGCATATATTTGGCCTAAAATTCAGACTGGCCTCAAACTGGAATTTGTAAATTCATAGGAATTTATGTTACTTTTCAAAATAATTTGTTGAAATGTAGAGAGATGTATGAATTTCAAAACAGCATATGTTTTGTGACATGATGATGTATATGTATGTTTCTATATTTTTTTTTTTTAGTTGTGGGTTGTGTACAGGAAGTAGGTGAGAACATTCAATGAAGATTGTAAGAGGAAATGACTTACATGCTTGCCTGGCTAAGGCACCTGGAAACTTGAGAAAACTTGATGCTAATTTGGTATGCAGTAGATATACTTGAAATGTATCTTAAATCTGTCGTCTGGTTTTGCAGTTTTCTATACAGAGATAGTGGTAGATAACAGAACAAAAGCAAATGCAATATGTAAAGTCAAAGGAAAGCAAGTGTCTGAAAAAGAGCTGTGAGATGTGACTAACTTCAAAGTCCACTTGTCAAAGATGTTACATTTAATTACCAAGTAGTACTGTATTTGACTAAAGCTCTGACATGTATATTTCAAACAAATTTAGTGTGACTTAACTTTATTCTATTTTATAGAAAAGATTGGATCATTGAGTGCATTAAATTCCACAAAGCAATAATAATTTCATATATATTATAATTAAGTACTAAGTAAATGAATTGAAATATCATTGAGAAATTGTAGCTTCATGTATACTGTACTATGGAGTTGTCACACTTCTGGGTCAGGGCACAGTGGAACAGGAAGTACAAAAGTAATATTTGACCAATTATGCTAATAACTACTCTAAATAGATAAATTATATAAAATAACATTAGTATATCAAACTGGATTTTACTATGCTTTTACTTTACTTCCCTCACTGGTGAGAAATAAACTATACATTAATGGACTTTAATAGAAATTGCATTCTTTTGCTGTTTCAATTTTATGCTAAATTGACATATATATATATGATAATATACTCACAGTTCTCACTCATTGTTTAATGATAGAGCCCAGATAAACCAAACAATTAGTTTTTTTGTTTTGTTTTGCTCCTCTTTACCCTTCATATAGTTCAGGAAGCTAGAGTTTTCTGCTTGTAGCCAATTTCATTCTTCTCCATATCTGCATTTACCACTTGCCTTAGATAGAAATTATCTTTAGATAAAGTTTTCTTTGAATATGAATTGTAAGAACATGTCTACAAATTATGCAGGGACGAGTGGAGGAGAGACTGAAGGAAAGGCCATCCAGAGACTGCCCCACCTGGGGATTAATCCCATATACAGCCACCAAACCCAGACACTATTGTGGAGGCCAAGAAGTGCTTGCTGACAGGAGCCTGATATGGCTGTCTCCTGAGAGGCTCTGCCAGACCTGGACCAATACAGATGCGGATGTACATAGCCAAATAACGGACTGAGCTCGGAGACCCCAAATGGAGAAGTTAGGACAAGGACTGAAGGAGCTGAAGGGGTTTGCAACCTCATAGGAAGAACAATAAAATCAACCAACCAGACCCCTCAAAGCTCCCAGGGACTAAACCACCAACCAAGGAGTACACATGGAGGGACCCATGGCTCCAGCTGGATATGTAGCAGAGGATGGCCTTATCTGGCATCAATGGGAGGGGAAACTCTTAGTCTTGTGGAGGCTTGATGACACAGGATAGGGGAACGCTAGGCCGTTGAGGCAGGAGTGGGTGGGCGGGTGGGGGAGCACCCTTATATAGGCAGGGAGAGGGAGGAGGGGATAGGGGGCTTGTGGAGGGGAAACTGGGAAGGGGCATAACATTTTAAAGGTAAATAAATAAAACAACCAATAAAATGACCTAAAAAAATTAAACCTTTGCAAATATGTTTTTAAAAATAAGAATCATCCAGGGAAAACCCAATTAACTGTTTGGAACCCATGAATTTTATCAGATAATTAGTCAAATTAAAATCTTTAATTTTGGTAACAAATGGAATATATTTGCTCATCATTCTTATTATGGCTTACACATACTTTGTCATTATAATCAAATTAATAGATACCAAGGTTTAACCAGCACTTTGAGTTTATTATGAATTATGAGCTGTGAATTTTTAAGAATATAATGTTCCTAAAAATTCTCAAATCTTTCCAAATATGTTATCAATATTAACATAGGAATGTTCAACTCCATTATCTCTCTAGATTTCTCACTAAAATTAAAGGTGTATTACAAATTGAAATCTTGTTATACACTATAATATAACTAAGTAACAAGACTCTTGAAATGAAATCATGGAAAGAAATAAGGTGCGAAGCAACTGATTTTGTGAGCCTCTTTTCTTTTTAAACTTTAACACACATAAGGTCAATCAGACAAAGACATATGGGAGAGATCAGCATTGTGTATATATGTAGATGAAGTTGATAATGTTGGAGAACTAGAAACAATTTGTAGTCTATGCTTACATGTTGCTATGGTTTGGTTATGATGTGTTCCCTGCAGGCTCACATTGAAACCTTGACCCTAATTCATGGTGTTATTTTAGGAATTGGTGAAAACTTTAGGAGGACAAACCTAGATAAAGGAAATAGTCACTGGGGGAGTGTCTTGGGGGATTGTATCTTGCCATGGCCATATATAATTGGATATTTTCTTTATTTACATTTCAAATGTTATCTCCTTTCCTGGTTTCCCCCCTTCCGGAAACCCCCTATCCCATCCCCCTTTTGACAAGGAGGGAACAGATGTGTGCTTGGCAGCAGCAAGTAGCAGGCCATGGGCAGCCACAGTCCTGGCTCTGCTGCTCTGCACTCACAGCCAGAGCATCCACCGATCCCCAGGGGAGTGGAGGCTCAGGCAGAAGCAAAAGGATGAAGGTGGATGAACCACATGGAACTCCCCTTCTGGGGCTCTGCAGCAGACAGTGTTGAAGGCATCTTAGCTCTGGCATGAACAAATGGTTAGGATTTCTGGGTTTTGTGCAGGTAACCCCAAATATAAGTATATAAACTAACATATATCATGCAAGTCAGAAATTATGTACATAAAACATGTTTATAAAATGTACACTTTATTCAAATGTCCTCAGAAGATAGACCTGGTCCTTTCTCATACCTCTTGTTCCTGACCACCATGAAGTGAACAGACTGCATTGCCTCACTTCAGGTCCAGAAATACAGAGCCAAATAAGCATGGATTAAGCCCTCTAAAACCATGAGACAAAATAAATGTGTCCTTTCTTAAGTTGCTTTTCAGGTATTTAGGTACAATGATGTAATTATAATAGAATAATGCAAGGTCTTATAACAAACACATTCTTGAAAGTCTAGAAAGGTTTTGATGGGTCTTCATATACTACCTTCATCATAGACTTATAGAAACCATGTAAGAACACACATGCCAAAGTGTATTTAGCACTTTGCTAAAATAAAATCATATCTAACAAGATGAATATCACTAACAATCATTTACTAATTGTGCCTAAGGCCAATAATTTCTAAAACGCCAGATTTAACATTAATGTTAATTTGGTCCAAATTGTTTTCACTTGATTACGATCCAATTATATCTCTATATATCTCTTTTCACAAAAGGAACGATTTAAAGATAGATTAAATTGTCAAATATTAATTACATTAAACTTTTCTAATTATTGAAATAGTCTGTACATTATGCATCTTTTCATCTTATTGAAATTATATTTTTGAGAGTTGTGTAACAGTTCCTCAGAAAATTCTCATGTATTTCCTCATTAGATGATTACAGATTCTAACCATTGTTTTCTCAAACTGAATGTTTCACTTTCCTTCCTTCTTTAGCAGTGCAATGAACACAAATGATTTTAATGTGCCTAGACTAGCTATTTATTTAAGTTGAAAAATATTTTAAAGCCTTTCAGTAGTTAGAGGGAGGAGAAGCACACTGAGAATGCCAGCAATTACTGATCTCTGTAATTGAATTTAGAAGTCTGGGGGAAAGTTTCCAGTACATTATCAACCTATTGATAATGTAGCTCTCTCTTTTGTACGGAATGAGGTGACTAAATTGGCTAGAACCTACTTCGGGTTTTGTTTTTGTTGTTACAGTTGGCTGCACTTGAATGACACTTGGACTTCATAACTCACAACAGAATGGATCTGGCAGGGGCTAGAGTACATGATCCAAGAGAAAATTTAGGATGGATAGTTCACTAGAACAAGAAGATGACTGGCTGGCTGACTGACGGAATGACTGAAGCAATGAATGAATGGTTAAAATTTAAATAGATAATCATATGAGATAGAATGAATAAGTAACAATCAACAGGCTGAAGACAGAGGCAAAGAGAAACGATGTTAGTTCCAAAATTATTTTAAGATAGTATTTAAACATACAGTCTCTATGTTTTTATAACTTTTAATTCCTTCCTTATTTTCATATTATTTACTTTTTAGAATGATGAAAATGAATTAATTCTAAAGATGCTCTCCTAAATGTATAATGGGTGATTCAAAATTTAAAGTTTGGAGCCAACTTACTATAAGTTT
Organism: Rhynchomys soricoides; assembly: GCA_019843965.1. Taxonomy (NCBI): domain Eukaryota; kingdom Metazoa; phylum Chordata; class Mammalia; order Rodentia; family Muridae; genus Rhynchomys; species Rhynchomys soricoides. The sequence continues at coordinate 6,507,268 of JADRCH010007664.1, read as the reverse complement.
AGAGCATGCGTTCAAAATCAGGGATTATTTAGGGGATATTTGACAGCCTGTGGGGAACTCAATGGCCACAAACCACTGAAAGGATGCTGTTACTAGCATTTAGTGGGTGGAGAGCAGAGATGACGCTCTCATTCTGCAACACATAGCATAGTCTCTAACAACTAAGAGTGAGTCAAGCCTGAATATCCATATGTCAGAGGAGAAAACTGTGGCTCAGTGGGGTTTGACAAATGAATGCCTTTGACCTCTACTTTCCCACAGTGTACTGGATTATTTCCTGACTAGTGGAGTGATTGTTGAGATACCCAAGTACCTCCAAAATAAACTCTTGTCCCTGAGTTTTAATGTTTTCTCACATCATTTAACTGCTGTTCATTAAGTCAGAAGTCTTAGATCCTTAACCTTTTCTTAGTAAAGCTTGAGCTAAAAAGCATGTTAATGGAGGCATTAGACTTAGAGAAGTGTCCTAGAGATCCTTAATGCTTCGTGGGATTTAGGTTTTGTAAGGAAACACATTCGAGGAGTGTTGAACCAGTTCAGCAAATATCGCATGAAGGGAAGCAGTTTTTTTTCTCATACTTTATTTACATTTCAAATGTTTTCCCCTTTCCAGATCTCCCCTTTGGAACCTCCCTATTCCTTCCCCCCTCCCCCTGCCACTATGGGGGTATTCCCCCACCCACCCACTCTCGTCTTCCCTCCTTGGCATTCCCTCTACTGGGGGATCTAACACCCTCAGGCCCAAGGGCCTCTCCTCCCCCTGATGTCTAACAAGACCCTTCTCTGCTGCATTTGTGGCCAGCACCATGGGTCTCTCCATGTGTATTCTTTGGTTGGTGGATCAGCCTCCGGAAGTATCAGGGGGATCAGGCCAGTTGCCACTGTTGCTACCTCCCTGGGGCTGCACACTCCCTTTGCTCCTTCAGTCCTTTCTCCAAGTCCTCCACCTGGGACCTCACACTCAGCCCTACTGTTGCTGCAAAGTGACTCTTGGGTATTTCAAACTTTTGGGCTAATGACCACTTAACAGTGAGTACATATCATGTTCATTCTTTTGTGACAGCATTACCTCCCTCAGGATGATATTTTCAAGATCCATCCATTTGTCTGTGAATTTCATGAAGTCATTGCTGAGTAGTACTCCACTGCATAAATGTACCACATTTTCTGTATCCATTCCTCTGTTAAGGGACATCTGGGTTGTTTCCAGTTTCTGGCTTTTCACAGAATGCTTTACACATTGAGGAACAAAGTGTTTCTCATATAGTCAGTCAGAGATGCTCTTTCTAGAGCTAAATCTACTTGGGAAAGCTTGTCTCATTGAAATATATATGCTCAATCGATAACCATTGCCCTTATGCTCACTTTAAATGTTCAGACAAGAAACAAAGATTTGCAGACCTTGTTTTTTACAGAAATCTGTTTACTTATCCAATCTATTCTAATAATAGTGATCACATTGATTTGCAACATTTATATTCGGTATTCTTTTACTCACTGTTCTATTGCTATAGAGAGAGACCATACCTATGCCAACTCTTATTAAATGAAAGCATTCAAATGGGGGCTTGCTTACACTTTCAGAGGTTTATTCCATTATTGCTATAGTGGAAAGCATGTAGGCAGACATGGTGCACAGTGCTGAGAAGTAGTTGAGAGTTCTACAACCCCATTCCCAGGTGTGGACTTTTTTGGAACCTCAAAACCCACCCTCAGGAGCATACTTTCTCCAACAAGTCCACCTCTACTTCAACAAGGTCACACCTCCTGTTCCTTATAATCCTTCTCAAACAGTGCCACTCCATGGTGACTAAGCATTCAAATATGTTAGCCTAAGCCTTATTTAAACTTCCATAGGTATAAACAGATATTGTGTTCTCTTAGCATTAATTATCTTCTTCCAGTCAGTGATTGGCGTTCATTCTCAAAGTTCCCAGGGCACAATTTTTTTTTTTTTTTTTATAAAACTAGAAACATTCATATATTTGATCTGGTTTAAAAAAAATTAAAAAGTAATTAGGTCCACCTTACTTCTAGGCCTCTCTTCTGACAAGTGTTAGATATTTGTCTTCTGTTTACAATGTAGAGGACAATGTATTTGATATTCTCTTCTAAAACATTTCTCTTTTTCTTCAGAACTACTTCAGGCACTATATTATGGGAATATAGGCATTAGAAAACACTAGGATATTGAGAATAGTCATGTTTGTTAGCATTTTCTTTAATATGATTTTAGCAATTTGGCCACATTAAATTAGTTATAGTTAAATTCTTATTTGATAATATAATCTACACATTTTTGAAGATCTTAGATGGAAAAGTACTAAAATATAGAAGCTTTCAAAATAGAACATATTGTTGGCATTGTTTGCATATAATTAGATAATACTAATAGCAATATCATAGAGTAGCAGCAGAAACTTGTTTTCAGGAAGAACACATTGGCCTTTGTATGGCGTTCTAGATCCAGTCCTTCACAGTCTACCAGAGAAATGAAATGTCACAATTTTTTTTTTATTTTGAACATTCCATATTTAATGATTATGCAAAATCAATGAAAATTTGTAAAACTTATAATATTATAAGAACTAGTTACACTTTATATAATGATATTAAATAAAACTCCCAAATATGTCAATAGTAATTTTATTAAGACATAAAACCCCAGAAGAACACATTCTTGTTAAAATTCAATTCTTATTTAAATAAAATTCTGTAATTCATGAGAGGTCATGTTATACTATAATATACTATATTATACATGTTTGAACTTTAGATTGTGTACAGGGGCTTTTTTTTCTATCTCAATTCATATATTTTCTTTGTTTTTTTCATGTTTTTACTTTTATTTTATTTTTTCCTTTTATTGAAAATAAATTTTCTCATATAATATATCCTAATTACAATTTTCCCTTACTCTAGTCCTCCCAGTTTCTTCCCACCTGCCCTACCATCCAGATCCACTTTCTGTCTGTCATTAGAAAAGAAAAGCCTTCTAATATATAACAACTAAAAAATAACAAAACAAAATTTAAGATAAAAAAACCATCTAATTAAATTTGGACATGGCAACCCAGATAAAAGAGTCCTAAGAGCAAGAACAAGAATCAGAGACCCACTCATTGTCACACTCAGGAGTCCGATAAAAATACTAAACTAGAAGCTATAGTATATGAGTAGAAGATCTGGTCCAGACCTGTGTAGGCCCTATGATTGCTACTTCAGTCTCTGTGAGCCCATATGAAATTTCTCAGCTGATTCAGAGAACCTTGTTTTCCTGATATCCTCATCCATTTCCTTAGCCTCTTACACTCTCTTCACCTCCTCTTCCACAGGATTACCTGAGCTCCTAGGGGAGGGATTTGATGGAGAGTTCCCATTTAGAGCTGTGTTTAATCTTCATACTTGCAACTTAAGTTACATTTGTTTGAACGTTACTCATTTTCCCCTAAGAACCAATCTGCATTACAGATATAGTACTCCAGGGAACGCCAAAATAATGTGGCTCAGCTTTTTGCATTAGAGTAGGCAAAGTTGATTTTTAAAATGATTCAAAGGCAATCAATTCCGCATAGCTGGGAGGATTTAGCTCTAGAACCCAATAATGGTTACTGAGCTATCATTTGAAAACATTAATTACACACTTTCCTGAGTCAGGGTTTCTATTCCTTGCACAAACATCATGACCAAGAAACAAGTTGGGGAGGAAAGGGTTTATTCAGCTGACACTTCCAATTGCTGTTTTATCACCAAAGGAAGTCAGGACTGGAACTCAAGCAGGTCAGGAAGCAGGAGCTGATGCAGAGGCCATGGAGGGTTGTTTCCTACTGGCTTGCTTCCCCTGGCTCGCTCAGCCTGCTTTCTTGTACAACCCAAGACTACCAGCCCAGGGATGGCACCACCCACAGTGGGCACTCCCTCTTGATCACTAATTGAGAAAATGCCTTACAGCTGGATCTCATGGAGGCATTTTTCTCAACTGAAGCTCCTTTCTCTGTGATAACTCCAGCTTGTGTCAAGTTGACATAAAACCAGCCAGTAAAATTGACCCCTTGCAACTTGACACACAAACACATCACTATTAAGCCTCAACCCTTACTTTCTTATTCATCACCAAGATCTAAATCACTTTAAAATTCCCACAGTCTTTGCAAATTCTTGCATATTAAAATTTCAATCCCTTTAAAATAACCAAAATCTTTTAAATTTTAAAGTCTTTTTACAATTAAAAGTCTCTTAACTGTGCGCTCCACTAAAATACCTTCTTCTTCAAGAGGAAAAAATATCAGGGCACAGTCACAATCAAAAGCAAAATCAAACTCCAACTGTCCAATGTCTGGAATCCACTCACGATCTTCTGGATTCCTCCAAGGGCTTGAGTCACTTCTCCAGCTCTGCCCTTTGTAGCACACACCTTGTCTTCTAGGCTCCAGATGCCTGTACTCCACTGCTGCTGCTGTTCTTGGTGGTCATCTCGTGGTACTGGCATCTCCAAAACACTTCTGTCTTCCACTGTAACTAGGCTTCACCAACAGCCTTTCAGAAGTTCTCTTCATAGTGCCAAGCCTCAACTTCTTTGCATGACCCCGTCAGTCCTAGGCCATTAATTACAACTGAGGTTGCACCTTCACCAATGGCCTTCAGCAGCCTCTCACAGTGATGAGCCTCTGCTGTTCTTCATGCCCCCTTCACACCTTCAAAACCTGTACCACCTGGGTGACTCTTACACATTGCCAAGTCCAGCCACAGCACAAGGTACAACCCTGGCTATCTCTGGAACACAGCCTCTTTGTGCTCTCAGAAAATACTTCCCAGAAGATTTTACCTCAGTGATGCTGGTCTCTTCTTAATCACTTCTAATATCTTAGCTCCAGCTAATCAGCATCAATAGTCCCAGTAATGCAAACTTTTCATTTTAGTAGTTCTGGTGTCTTGTTAATCACAGCTGATTCTTCAGCCCCAGCTAACCAAAACCACAGAATCTTCACAGTCAAAATAGAAATGGCCCTGATAAGAGTCTTTAATCTTCCCTCTGAAATTTCACTAGCCAGGCCTCCATCTTCTGCACTGTTCTCAACATTATCTTCCAAGTTCCTACAGAACACCCCACAGAGCTCTTAACACTGAATGGCTCTTCTAGCCCAAAGTTCCAAAGTCCTTCCACAGTCCTCCCCAAGACATGGTCAGGTTGTCACATGAATACCTCACTATGCTGGCACCAATTTGTCTTAGTCAGAGTTTCTATTCCTGCACAAACATCATGACCAAGAAGCAAGTTGGGGAGGAAAGGGTTTATTCAGCTGACACTTCCAATTGCTGTTCATCACAAAAGGAAGTCAGGACTGGAACTCAAGCAGGTCAGGAAGCAGGAGCTGATGCAGAGGCCATGGAGGGATGCTGCTTACTGGCTTGCTTGCTTCTCCTGGCTTGCTCAGCCTGCTTTCTTACAGAGCCCAAGACTACCAGCCCACAGATGGTACCACCCACAAGGGACCTCCCCCCTTGATCACTAATTGAGAAAATGCCTTACAGCTGGATCTCATGGAGGCATTTTCTCAACTGAAGCTCCTTTCTCTGTGATAACTCCAGCTTGTGTCAAGTTGACACACAAAACTAGCCAGTTCAACACTGAAGTATGCCAGGTATGGTTTGATAGTGTGGGTTTTTTTTTATTTGAATGAGTATATCAGAAGAACTTAACCCTATACCACATATTTTCAAAATGTCTTCAAACCTAGATGTACCTAGAAAGCTACTTCCACTGCACCATTTATTTCCTGTACTTCCTTGTCATTAATTAGCAAACCATTTTTCATTCTGAATTTGAAAATAGATGTAAGTGTGATTATGCAAATTATTTCGTTTCTCTAGTAGTCCAATAGGCCAATTCAACTATTAAAGCCATTCATGAGAGGAAATGATCTTCTAGCCCATTTATTCTGTAAGAAATTCTATAGTCTCATTTTGAGTCTAATGGTTTTGCTGGAGTAGTGCTCTAAGATTCTCCTAATCTAGCAACAGAAAGAAACATCTGGCCATAAAGATATTATTTTCATGTCTCTTTATGTAAATAAAAGTTTCTGTGACTATGACAAATACATGGCATAATTAATTTGTAGAGATAAGAGATTTACTATTGGCTGACAGTTTATGAGGTATTAGTACGTGATCAGTAGTTGCTTCATTTATTTTTTAGGGCTATTATAAGTCACCTCTTATGGTAGGAACATATGACATAAGAAGATTACTCATCTCATGGTCATAAAGTAAAATAATAAAACGTCTCAAAATGCCACATCAAGTGTATACTCTTGATGATATAAAGACCTCAAACTGGTTCCTACCTTTAAAATTTTCCACAGCATCTTAGTGGTACTTACCTGGTGACTGTGCATCCAAGGCACAGGCCTTTGGAAGAAAATTTAAGATCTGATCCAGAACACTGTCATCATTGTTCAGCTCTGTATCTTATTGTCTATAAGCTGTATAATAGTTTTCAGTTTTCCTCTCTTGTTCTCTTGGTAAAATACAGCCAGAATTTCCCTTTTTTAAAGACTTGTCATTTTCTTTAGTTTCCTGACCCAATTTTCTTAATGTTATCCCAGTTTATTTTCTAGTTATTATTGCCAGGAGTAGCTGTGTGTGATGCATACACATGTGGATTGTGCAGGTATAGGTGTGCTTGCCTGTGCATGTGGATGTGAAAGCCAGAAAAGGATGTCAGCTATCTTGCTCTATTATCCCCTTGCCTTACTCTCTTGGAATGATGTCTCTCATTGAACACGGAGGTAGACTAAGGGTAAACAAATCCCAATCACCTTTCCTGTCTCAGCTGCTCACAGTATTGACATTACAGATGCATGCACAGAACTTATGTAGGTACTGGAAACTCAGACTTGTGCCCCTCCTGCTTGTTACGTTACCTTATCCATTGAACTATTTCCTTGCCTCGTTTATTTACTTATTTTAAAAATTACTACATACATTATACATAGTGCTGTGTTATATAAAGCCATTTTTACAGAAGTGCATATTCGACATGGAACATATTCCTTTTTATTAACTTTTTTTATTTACTTCCCAAATATTCCCCCTCCGGGTTCCCTCTCATAGATTTCTTACCCCACCCCCTTCAACTCGGAGAGGGTGCGCCCCCAGCAATCCCCCTTCTCTGGGATATCAAGTCCCCACAGGATTAGGTGAATCCTCTGCAACTGAGACAGGACAGCCAGCCTTTTGCTACATATGTCCCAGGGCCTTGGACCAGCCTGTGTATGCTCTTTGGTTGGTGGCTGTCGTCTCCATATCCTGTAATCACCATTGTCTCCTCCCGTTAATCCTCTCTACTACTCTCAACAGTTTCATACTAGAAAAAGTATGTTATCTAGTGTTTATAACCATCTGGCTCTCATTTGTTCTAATTTTATTTATCATCATTTCTGAATATAATCTATTTACTTCAGTGAGACCAGTGTATTCTTTCTCTTTAAATCAACATGTAAATTGTTTTGCTTTAAATCAACATGTAAATGTATAATTTGATTAATTAGTTCAGGACTATCTACTTAATTGAAAAACCCAGGCGCTTCCTGCCCCTTGATCCTCATTTTGTGTACTTACTTTCTCCACTCCATTCCATTTCTGAAATCTCAATGCATTTTCTATCCGTATGGTATCTCTCATAATATGTCTCGTGTCTGTGACAACTTAATCTTGGCTGTTCTGTAATTTGTTCTCCTTCAGCTAGTAAAAACCTCCCCCATTAGGAGATCATGCTGTATTTCTTTCCTAAAACAAAGTTGCTTACATATAGTTCACACTCTATAAACATTTGCTAAATAAGCAAATGAACAAATTCAATAAAGAGGCAGCTTTTAACATAAAGGACTTAATATTTCCAAATGGGTTAAACAAGATGTGATAACAAAATTCAGCAGAACGCTTTAAAAGAATATAGATCATAGTTGCTTTTTATAAAGTACATGAGAGAGTTTTAGAAAGTAGCTCATTGCTCTGGCAATCCTTACTGTATATATCATGATAAATCTGATTTTAACTTCTTGTAAAATAATTCAAAAATTTAATATATCATTAGTGTTCCAGTTCATATTTTTGTCTTCTATCTTTCCTGTAAAAGTGATAAGAATTTACAATACTATTTTTAAAATCATATGTATGTATGTATGTATGTACAGAATTCTCCAAATCTGTGGCTCTTGCTTCCTATAACTCTTACAAAAAGAATCACTGTCAACTTCCATAGTAGGCTGCCTGAAGGGTAGAATAAACATCCAAATTTGTTTCCAACTTCTTTTACCTAAAGTTGAAAACCATTTGCTTGAATTTGGGCTTGTCTAATATTTCAAATGGAACATATTTCACTTGGGAAATATCTGCTTTTTAAAGTTTTTGAAACATTTTTCCATTTTGAAGTTCTGTTTTGCTTGGTTGTCCCTCCCCCTTTTCTATTAATACTCTCTCCTTCTGAAGTTGTAGCAAATAGTTTACAGACCTAAAGGTAATGCTCCAGGAATATATGAAAAATATGCTTGTTTTTGTATATTTGTCATTAAATTATTTATATTTTTATTAAAACATGCTGGTTTTGCCTCATTGTGTATTCTCTCTCTCTCTCTCTCTCTCTCTCTCTCTGTGTGTGTGTGTCTGAGAGAGGGGGATATGGTAAGCAATAGATTATGTATTTCTATATATTCTGAACTGAAAGTTAACCATAAAAATTATTTTTAAAAAATTTATGAATTACTAAAATTGCACTCTGTGAAAATGAGCAGGCTGTGACAAGGAAAATGACCTCCTTGGTCCCCTTAAGACAACATGTTTAACAGAAGGTGTTCCTTTCCACCTTTAAATATTTGCCCAGTACAGTGATAGTTGCAGGCATGTTCTTCTTAGCTTTTTTCCTCATCCAACAAATTAAAGAGGACTAAGCTGTTTCAGGAAACAACAAAACTATTTTCTTAGCTCCAAATTCAGGGAAGAATATGGAATGACTTAATATTTAGCCAACTCTAATGTTCAGTGAAACTGTGTTTTATAAAATAAATACACACCAGTGGCAAAATAAATCACCTTTCAAACAGTTTAAAAACAACTGTAAAATTTTTTAATCAAAGCCCTTTTATAATTTTTTCTTGTATTTGGTCTCCTCGCGTCCCCTTGTGGTCAAAACAGGAAAAACACTTGCAGCTTTTGTAAAATGAAAATGGCTTATTTTTTAGTGTACTTTACTCTGTTCTTTTAAATTTTCTACAAGAACTTTTATAAATTGATATTATAATAAATCAGTATGATATAATCATACTTTTTCTCATATATAAATTTTAAGATCTTTCATTCTTCCAGTATTATAATGAAAATTATTTATAGCAATTGTTATCTATAATAAATTATGGAATGAAAAATCAAGAAAGTAAGAAAAATTGATATACTCCTTTTCATTTCTTGATAATTCACATTAAAATTTCAACAAATACAACATATACAAGGATATCTCAGTGTACCATGCATAGGATGACAGAACAGTTATATTTCACAAGCTTGCTTTAAGAGTGCTTGTGAAGACTTCTTGGCTAAAATCTATCTGTGTGCATTAATGGAGCAGAAATTGAGGTCAAGAAGAAAGGCTCTATGCATGATCACAAAAGAAAATAATGGGTATGTTGTTAGATACATAAATTGAGGCCACAGATCTCATGAAAATAACTCTTTTGATCTTATTTACTTTAGAAGCCAATATTGTATAGAATCCTGCATTTGTAGAATTCAACAAATAAATAACAGAGGTCTGTTCTCTGTCAATTCCAGTCATGTGGAATTCACAGCAGGTTAAAACATAAAAATCTGGGACTGCATAGTCAGTGAGTCCTACCTTAGTGTTATTGCACTTAATAAATAATATTATCAATAATAATCACTGTGCAGTTGTTATTTCAGGAAACAATTGATTATTCAGTAACCCTTTTCACATGAAACGGTTTGTTTCAAATATCCGTGGATCTACGATGTGATTTTTAACAATTCATGGGGAAAAATACTCTTCCTTTCAATAACAGAATGAGATAGCATAGAGCTTTGTTCCATGCTTTATTTGTGAATGTATATTGTGTCACAGTTTTAATGTTTACATAAAAATCCACACCACATCTATCTGTCTATCTATCTATCTATTTGTGTTCCTATATGTTGCATTGAACACTAACTATACATTCAGAGGTTTGCCTTATGTATTGTGCAGATGTTACATACAGCTGTCCTATAATTATTTTGTTTTAACTTATATGAAAATGATAGATACTCCATTGGTGCCCCATTTCAAATATTGATCTTCCCTAGCATAAATTATTCATACCAAGAAGTTCAAGTTTATGTTTATATATAAACTGAAATACAATATTCATCATAAAAATCTGTTTATTTAAACTCCAACTGAGGAGTTAATTTTTTTAAATGAAAACTGCTGACAGCAGAATTCTTGTGTATGTATCCTTAATACAGTACATTTATACAAGATATAGACCTGAAATGTAACTGCAGGATTGTAGAGTCTGCACATTTATCATTATTTTGTACTATCAAATTGTTTTGTAAATTGGTATATATATAATATATATAATATAATATATAAAATCAATAATGTGCAAAACTTCTATTTTTCTATATATTTATACTTATTATCTCTGATATTTTTAGTTTTTATTTATTTGTATTAAATTATTTTATTTATTTACATTCCAAATGTTGCCCCACTTCCCGGGCACACCCTCCCAGGGTTCTTCACACCATCCTCCCATGCCCTTTGCTTCTGAGAGGGTGCTGCTCCCCCCAACCCACAAAGCCACACTCACCCAGCATCCCTCTTCCTTGGGTCATCAAGTCTCTACAGGATTAGGCGCATCTCTCACTGAGGCCACACAAGACAGTCCTCTGCTACTTATGTGACAGGAGCCACAGACCAGCTCATATATCTGAATTTCTTCGTTTCTACAACTGAACTTCCATTTTCATCCTTTGTAGACTTTTTACATCTTGCACTTTCCTACCTTTTCGTCCTGTAATCTCAGATCCCTGTAGGCTTAGATTTCATGACAATTAACAGAATAGTCAACATACCCTAAATAATGATTGAATGTTTAATAAAGCATATCTCTATTTGCATTTGTATTTTAGTTGGTCTTTTCAAGCTCCTAACCATAAAGAGTTCTTACAGAGTATGATCTCTCAGGGGTGGATATTAGGCAAGAAGTTCATCAGAGAGACACCAATAACAGCACCAAGGACCTATCTTCAACTAACTGAATAAGATAGGTCTGATACTAATTTGTTTCGGTCAACTAAAAACTCACTAAAACCAGTTATCATATAAAAATTAAGGAAAGAAAATGATCATTTTTTTAGACTATTGAAAATATTGTAACTGGATTTTTATTTACTGAAAAATAATCAAGATCTTGAAGCCATCTTTCTGACCATCAGGGTTTTTTTATCCTTTTTATTTTTTAAAAAATGATTTTCCAGGTCTCCCCTTCAGAAACCCCCTATCTCATTCCCTCTCCCCTGGCCTCTATGAGGGTGCTCCCCTACCCATTCACCCACTCCCGTCTTCCTTCCCTAGCATTCCCCTACACTGGGGCATTGAACACCCTCAGGCCCAAGGGTCTCTCCTCTCACTGATGGCCAACAAGACAAGGCCATCTGCCACATATGCAGCCAGCGCCATGGGTCCCTCCTTGTGTATTCTTTAGTTGGTGATCCAGTCTCCGGGAGCTCTGGGGGATCTGCAATCCCATGTAGGGAGCAACAGTGACTATCAGGTTTTATTTATCAGAATTGAAGTTCACCACATCCTGGAGGGTTTGGTCTAAGAGACCTGACTGGAACAATGATGGAATGAAGGAAGACCAGATAAACAGACATGTGTACAGAAGAGATGAAATCAGATGGGCTGTACTCACTCTCATGGGGTGACACCTACTATTCAACAACCCAAAACCTCAACATAGGAGTAGGGGTGTGTATAAGGAACAGGCTCATAATCCTCCTGGGAGGAGGAAGCTGTGTTTGATGTCTTTTGTACATTTTGTCAACATTCACAGGTAGTCTAGGGGAAGGCTTTGCCAAAGCCTTAATCCTGACATAGGGAGAGCTTTGCTGATTCACATGTATCTGAGACACCGGGTACTTGTTAACGATACACAGTCACTTAGTGCTTCAAGTGCCCCTTACACATTGACTCAGGGCTTCTCCCATTCCCCCAAATAAATTCATAATAGAACTCAAAGTGGTTGTGACAAGTTTGGTGCCCACTGATACTATATATAATTTCAAAAGTCGACTTTCTTTTTAATAAACTAAAATTTTTGCTGTCACTTGTATTTATTTCTTTATTATAATTTCAGAATATCCATAAGTGCTTACTATTTGTGTTGCTATAACTTTGTTTTTACATCCAAATGCATGATAGTTTATACTGGCTTGATTTTGTGGCTGTATATATTTGACATGTAAATATTACATTTAGAAGATGCTCATCCCTTAAATGTGTTAGTGAGAAATCCATTGCCAAATCCTCGACATTGCTTAACAACAACAAAAAGTTTGATGTGCCATATTATTTTCATGTATGTCTAATGTTTTTGCACATAGTAGTCGCTTTATAGATGTCATTGAAAATGTGAATGATTAGGCTCACTTTGGATCTGCAACTTAATATTTAATCTGTAAGTTAATATCTGCATTTGGAAAAATACCAAATAATTGCTTTCATTAGGAAAAAAATAGACCACAGTGATTCTCTGACCAGTTGATGAAGGTGCTATTTGAACAGCATCAGCATCCAGCTCCATATTAGACAGTGGATTCCATATGGTATAAAAAATATTCCTCCAAAATGACTGCACATTTATCAAATGAAACAACATGGGAAGCCAAAAGTCTTGGTTTCTCCTCTGAGCAATTATGGAGTGTGCTTGGAAGAAATTAGTGTAAATTTAGCTGAATGGGCCTTATTCTCCCAAAGCCAAAGACTGAATCATTGAGCAATTGAGAAAGGAACAGCTTTTAAAGTATAGTGGCTACATTAATGTGGTCTGTACAATTATCTGTCACCTGGGGGCAATTTATTAAAAAAAACCTTACTTATATTACTAAAGCTGTTATCCCTACTACTATTTCTCCCCAACAGCATATAGAACTTGATAGGTTCCTGTGGATTTCTTCTCTCTGGAATGAAATTCTGAAGAACTATATGTTAGTTTGTCTCCTCTGTGGTTCCTAGAAAAGTATTGAAGAGAAATTCACAAGTTTAAGATGCAGTAGATGCTTAGTTTAGTTATCATGTGAAAAAATATGACAATCCAGGAAGTTTGGAGTTGTAGCAACTTGAAAATGGTGAAAATGTTCAAATGCCCTCTTTTTCTGTCCTCCTCTGTGTAAGTGCCCCTGGCCAGCTGCATTCTTTCGTAACTAATTCATGCAGTATGGTTTGCAAGGAACTTTAAAGCAATATTTTTCCTACTGCTATTCCTTACATTTTCATTTGTGGCCTCAATGATCTATGTAGGAAATATTTACTTTGAGGCTTTGGTTTGGCTCGAAAAATGCCAAGTGATCAAATGCAGGCAGTGTGTTCATTGATCTCGGCAATGGAATCTTTGAGTGTAGAATAACGGACAGTCAAGCTGATCCAAGAAAGAGTCGAAGTTGTATTTGCAGGATTTAATGACCTGAATGTTCTCCAGTTTCTAGAAGACAGGTAGAAAGTTCAATTCATTCTGAATTTCACTTTTTTCTCCCCAGAACTGAGACACTGAATGAACTTACCAATACCCACAAAGTCTTCCTGAAACAAAATAAACATACAATACCATACAATAGGTGGTAAGAAATATGCCTTAAATGTCTTCTGTTTCCATGTTATCTCCTGCCTATTATCTGTTTTGTTTTGATTTCTTACTGAATTTTTTTTCAGTACATATTCACAGGTACTGATCTTATATCAATATTCTGGGTAGATTTGGGTCTCAGAATAAGAAGACGGTTACTTTTAAGACATATAAATACCTGCAAGGAACTGACATGAATGGGGCAGAGACACATTACTGTAAGGGCACTCTCTCATTTGTAATCTGTAGCTTTGAGACTACTCTATATGCATCTTTCTAAGGCCTGTTCCACTATAACTTACACCTTATGTGATAATTTTGTTTACTTCATATTAAAATAAATATCTATATCTTTGTGCAACATTTAGACAAAAACATACAATATTTTTAACTAGCTGGAGAAGGTGTATAAAGAAAAGCATACAAAGCAAAATAAAGCCTTTCTGTATGAATGTAAATTTATGAATGTGAAATTTGTTCTAAAATGCTAATCTGAAACTACAAGAGGGAGATGAGGGGAAAGGAGGTCATAATGGGGAAAGGTGAGAGCAATAAAAAGTAATGGGTGTAAGAAACACAAAAACATATTTTTCTCATCCATGTAGAATCTAGACATACACACACACACACACACACACGCACACGCACACACACACACACACAATCACACACGCACGCGCACATGCACATGCACGCACACACACCATGAAAAAATGGAAGGGAACTGGAAACAATTTGGAGGAATAAGGAAGACTAATGAAGAGGAGGAGGAGGAGGAGGAGGGAGAGGAGGAGGAGGAGGGAGAGGAGGAGGAGGAGGGAGAGGAGGAGGAGGAGGAAGAAGAGAATAGTGAATGGGCAAATGTGAACTGGTTACTAAGATATATTTTGATGAATATATCATAATAAAACTCATTACTCTGTGTACTAACTGAAATAAATAAACAAGGCTCTAAAGATAAGTTTTGAAATTAAAGGAATTAAATTAATAGTTGAACCAGATTTCAAAGAGTCTATTTACTATAATGGTCATCAAACTGTGGAGTCGAATGACTCTTTTACAGATGTAGCAAATCAGATATCCTGCATATCAGAAATTTATATTAAGGTTCATAACAGCAGCAAAATTACAGTACTGAAATAGCAACAAAAATAAGCTTATGGTTGAGGGTCAGAACAACATGAGGGAATGCATTAAAGGGTTGCAGCATATTTGCTGACTTCTGCCATGCAAACTATTCATTAGTAGCTTTTGATGAATAAACACTGAATTTCTATGTCAAGTTAACATACAATGGATTCTCTTACCTATAATACCTTGATTCATAACACTCCTGCCATATTGTCCTGATATGGACTCTCCACTGAAATAATCATTTTTATGAAGGGAACCCCACATAAGAATATTGTACACAGGAAATAATAATTTTCTAATAAAGTAAGTAAACACTACACTATCTTATTTGCATAAGATAAGTGAGGTGCTTCTTGGTAACCTACTATAATGTATGATTTTGTTACTGCCAAATTAACTGTATACTAGGACCTTTATTCCTAGATTTGTACTCATAGATGGAACTTTAAAGAAGTGGCATCTAGAGGGTTTTGCTGAGGGTGTTATACTTGGAAGAGTTTCAGATAGCTTTCTTGTCACAACTTGATAATTGATAAGATGCTAGCTAGCTCTGTAAATATGAGAACCAGAGTTTGATCTTCAGTACCCATGTAAAAAGAGCCTAGTGTGATGACATTTGCATATAACCCCCACACTGGGGAAATAGAGCCAGCCCAATCCCTGAGACTAGCTGGTCAATCAGCCTAGCTTAACTGGTAATCTCAAGTTCAGTGAGATATCATATCTCAAAAACAAAGTTAAATGGGTTCTGAGAACCTCTTTTGGCTTACACACACACACACACACACACACACACACACACACACACACACAGAGAGACAGAGACAGAGACAGAGAGAGAGAGAGAGAGAGAGAGAGAGAGAGAGACCTGAGCCAAGGCTCTCCCAACCTCTCTCCAATTTCTCCCTGGAGAGTTTGAGAGATGAGCTCTTGCTCCTTCATACACCACTGCCATAATGTGCTGTTATCCATTTCCCTGACCAAAGACCAAACCAGCAATGCTTTCCTATTGCAGACCACAAGCCTATGAGCTAAAGAAGTCTTTTTCCTCATTAAGTAGCTTGCCTCAAGTATTTCATTCTGCTAACAAAAGCTCACTAGCAGCATGTGAGCTAGTTGATTTTCACATGAAAGTTTAACATATTAATGCCTCAAAGGCCAGATTTCTATGCACATTTAATGGTTATTTTTAAAATTATTCAGTTGATTATTCATTTGAGGTTCAGGTCACCATACATAGTAAAATAATAGTAAATTTACACTCATATAAGTAAACATAAAGTTCATGAACTTGTTTCCACGTTATTTCATTCTTCTCTGCCTGCAAATTCAATTACCACAACATTTAATTTCTCTTAGGCTTCACTGCTTCATTACCTCCTGTTGATATATTCTCACACTCCTGCTGACTTCTTTGCCTTCACATGTCAAAATGTGCAATAAAAAATGGAAGTCCCACGAGTCTGAATTCATTGCCAAAACCCTAATGGCGCAGTCCAGCAGACATCAGAATCCTGGAATTTTCCAGGGTAGCTCTCAAGTCAAACATGATTAAGAAATTGGATTCTGTACTGCTTCAGTGGCCTGGCTCAGGGTAAGAGCCACATGAAAGGAGGAACTAAAATGTAAGCAGAGAAAGGGGGCTTCATATGTACTGGTCATTATGTATATGTTAATTAAAATTACAAGAAGTATGTTGGAATGGTTCATGAAGGCTCTGGAGGTAGGTCAGGGACAGAATGATTTGCTAAAATAAAACAGCAAAGAAAACAAGTCTTTCCTCCATATTCTCCTGAATTCCTAAGCTTTTGACTGCAGGTGTGTAAATCCCAGGGTTTGATTTAAAGCACTTATGTCTTATTTGGAGAGAAGTGCACAGTATTCTGGAGTTTTTCAGAAAAGAGTAAGAAAAAAAGCCTGCCTAGTACATCCCTTGGCAAGAATAGAAGTAGAAAATTTGTCTCCAGTAGCTCATCTTTTTTTTTTTTTTTTTTTTTTGAGATATCGCTCTTGGCAACTGATCCTATCATGTACCATACTTCCTCAGTCATGCTCCACTTTTCCCCATTGAGAGTTCAGACTTTTTAATCACAGGCTTTTGACATGTTGAAGTCATCTTGCTTCACTCTGGAGTGTCCAACTTCTATCCTTCATGAAATATATCAGACATAGTTGACTCTAAGTGTTGTTCTTCAGGACTGGCTAATTCTACAGACAGAGAAACTTATGGAGTGGTTCACTGGTGGACAACCATCACCAGTATGCATTTAAATATTTTTATAATCCCAAACAGAAACACTGTAAGACTTAAAATGTCAGTCCCATGTCACCCTGCCCAAAGCTCAGGTAACCACCAAATCTCCTTGCATCCATATTTGATTGTATATACATGAAACCATGCAATAAGTGGCCTTTGGTTTCTGCCTTCTTTCAGTTTATCATTATGTTGTCAAGATTCATCCATGTTGGAGTATACATCACTACATCCCTTTGTTGAATGGCTGAAAAAGTTTTGACTGTGTGAATTCTATCCCATTTTCTTATCCACTTCTTAGCTTTTTATTTCAGTTGATTTATCTTTGGTTATTGTAAATAGTGCTACTATGAACATTTACTCATAATCTATTTTGAGGCATCTATTCTTTAATATTTTGACTCTTTGTCTGAAGAAGTAATTACTGGGTGATATGATATTTAATTTGTTGATAAACTGTCAAGAGATACTAGTATATTACCACTAGCCACATATGAGTATTTCAAGTTCTTCATATCATTTCAAGTCCTTATTTTTTCTGCTTGATTTAACATGGATGTAAAGTATTAACTTGCCCCTTTTAAAAAAGTATCTATTCATTTGTATTGAGAAATTGGGAGTACATGGCATAGCCCATCCCTGGAGATGAACGAACATCTAGGGGTCAGTTCTCTCCTTCTACCTTTAAAATCCCAAAGATGAAACTCAAGTTACCAGGGTTGGTGGCAACTGCCTTTATCTGCTGAGACATTTATCCTGGCCCTCATTGTAGTTGTGATTCACATTTCTCTAATCAAAAATTAAATTTCATATACTTCCATGTACTAATTGACAATTTTATGACCATATGTGCATGTTTCCTTTAAATCATTTCATTATTTTAGAATTTTCATGCTAGAGCTCTTTATTTTTCTAAGAACTTTATACAGATCATTTTGGAATTTTTTTTTATTATGATATAAGTTTGTGTTTTCATTCCTATTGTTTTCTGTCTTTTGTGAACAAAAGAACTTAAGTTTCAATGAGAACATATTTTTCTGTGTTTCTTTTGTTGTTTGTCATTGTTTTGTAAAACATTATAAAATCCAAAGTTGTGAAGATTGATCTCTTGTTATTTGAAGTTTTATATCTTCTATAAAATATCTCCAATTATCTTAGCAGTATTTCTTAGGCTATTTCTTTTCTTATTGAATGATAGTTGCACCATTGCGAAAAAATTAATTAGATGAATGACAAAGTAGTGACAAATGGCACTCACTGGGTCGCCATAAACTTGAAAGAAAACATCAAATTTGTAAATGCATAAAAGGGAGCATTAAGCTTCAGAAGGTGAGGGAGGGCTCTAAAATTCAGCATAGAGTAAAAGATTAAATAAAATCCAGAAGTACTGAATGACTTACCAAAGAGATAAGAAAAGAAAAGAAAAAAAGAAAAAGAAACCACATAGATCCCTAAACAAAGTAAATCTCTTTCCACTTACACCTGGTCACCAAAGAAAGAAAGAAAAGGAAAATCTCCAGTGGTAAACATAGCCTTAAAAATCATTTTAGACAACAGAGTCTCAATCTGAAGTAAAATTTACATAAGGAGCAAGAATGTTTGTGCCACATTCTCCATTAGAGTAGAACAGAGAGAGACAGTCCTTAGAGAAGCTCTACAATCAAACCACCAATAGAAAGCAAATGCCAAAGCCTCACCCACCCACCCACCACTACTAACTAAATAAGCAACCATCCTGAGAACCACAGAAACCCTGCAGGAGCTGGCACGAGCACAAACTCAGTAGACACAAATGTACTCAAAGAAAATTTGCAGAATGCTGGCAGAGAGACAGTCTGAGCCTTGGTAAGCTGAGAAAATTCAGCTGCAAAGGGAAATACAAACATGAGAATTGGCCCTCCTTAGAGTCTAGGACATTGAACCATGTGAATGGAAGGTGTGATCACCCAACACACACTGAACATAGTCCTTGATAGGAACCCATGCTAAGGACTGAGAAACTCCTATGACTTCTGTACAGAAATTAACTCCACCTGGAAAACATAAAGATGGTACTATGCGTGCAGACCACTCTAGCCTAACCTGTTTGAACTCCCAAAGAGACAGGACATGCAAACAATTCTGATTTGAACTCTTGAGAGCCATGCAGCTGTTCTCCCACTGGCAGAGTTAGCTCCAAAAGACAATTCAGGGACACAGGAACTTATTCAAGCCAGGAAAAGAATATTCGTTTATGTTAGTTAAAATATGTTTACTTCACACCATTTTTATGGCTATTTTTAATTTTCACTTTTGTACTGTTATTTCTCACTTGTTTTAGTTTTGACTTGGCTTGATTAAGTTTTGTGAGTATCCTTTATCTGTGTGTACTCTAGTATGTTCTATTATTTCTTTTACATTTACCAAAGAAATTTTATTCTCATTTATACTTCTCTTCTTTGCACACTTCCCTCACAATTTTACTTAAGTATACATTTCATGAAGTTTAATATTTTGTACTTTTTCATTATTTCTTTTATGTTTGAGATAATACAATTATAACATTCCTCCTTCCTTCCCTTGTTTTATTTCAAATCTATAGCCTCCTTTTTCATTGTCTTACAGACATATATGTACATGTACACTTGTATATGTTCCTAAACATAACCTGCCCATTCTGTGTACTGTTATCTGTATTTCTGCTTTCTGGGTTAACCATTTGATAACCAATTGGAGTGCTCTTTCTTGGGGAGGACTACTTGTCCTAGATCAAAAATATGATATATGTACATAATTAAGTTGTATTAAGCCATGAATAAGAATTTAACTATATTTATTACAAGCAAATTAATTTAATAGAACATCATCACATTAAACAAAATAACCCAGGTCCTGATGAGATAAATACTATGCTTGTTTTCATAATTAAACCTGGATTATACATGCATATATAAAGATGTGTATAAGAAAATAGGAAGGGAACTATTCGAGATAAAATGAGAACTAGCAGGAGTGGTAGAGTGATTTTGGTTGAAGTATGTAATGTAGTATGTAATGGACTAGACAAAATATTATAAAACGACTTGTTTTGTAGAATGAGTACTTACTAATAAAATATACAAATAAGAAATACTTAGGATGTTAATGGATTCATCTGGGTGTATCTGTGAGCCTGACTCTAGAGATGATTATCTCTTGATGACTCTGACTTAATGAGTGAACTAATCCTGTAAAATGTATGATATGATGACATCATTGACAGTTGGAAAAAATAAGAGGAAGGTTTAGTTGGAGGAACTATTTCATGGATGCCAGATCTAAGGCATCTATATGTTGCTCCAGCCTCTTCCTGTGTTCACATTACTCTATATTCTGCACCTCTTTGACATGCTTCCACAGACATGTAGTTATGCCAAAGTTTGTGGGGCCAAGTGATCATCATCTGAATCCTCTGAAACTGTGATCCAAATAAAACAATTCTCCTTTAAAAAGTCTTAGCCATATATGTATGGATTTGTTTCTGAAATTCAATTGTATTCTATGAATCCATACATGAATTATTATTTCTCCGGGCTTTGCTTGTTGGATCTTTGTAATGAATTTTGGAATTAGGAAGTATTAACCTTCAACTTTGTTCTATTACAAGGTTGCCATGGCTGGTAAAGCCATTTCACATTCCAAATGTATTTCTTTGTCACATTGCCAAAGAAATAAGTAAACGTTTTAAAACTAGTCATGTAATATATGCTCCTGATTTGGCTATGTTAGTACCAATAATTCTAGCACTTAGGAGACTGAGGCAAGAGAATCTGGAGTTTATGTCCTACCTTAACTACAAAGTGAGATCCTTTCTTTAAAAATAAAGATCGGAAAGACTCAGATATGTTAATACAGATAGATTTCATTCTTTCTATACAAATTAGAAATATTTTTATCTATGTTATTGCTAATTAATTTGGCTAAAACTACAAGTATATTGTTTAATAATAGTGATAAAACTTAACACCCTTGTCTTCTTTCTGAACTTATGGCAGAATCTGTTTACATAATTGAGTAAAATGGCACTATAGTTGGTTGTAAATTTTCTTTTTTACATGTTGAAGAAGGGTTTGACTTGAGACAAATTATATTACTATATGTTTCATGTCTTATTTATCCATTAATTATCTATGGGCATTTGATCTAGTTTTGAAGTCTTGAAAATACTGTTTTTTATTATTTTTAAGAAGTATTGCTGATTTTACTATTGTTGATTTTGTTTTTGTTTTTTTGTTGCAGTAGGTTTTATTTATTTTTGACAAAGTTCTTTTCCTATATAGCCCACACTGATTTTCCCTGTGTAGAGAAGCCTTAGTTCGTGCTTGTTATTCTTCTGTTGCAGATATCAAGTATTGGGGTTATAGGCATGTCAACCATGACAGGTAACAACAGTGACTTCTAAAATCTCATGGTATCAATTTTTAAACTAGCACTATTGACCCTGATTCCAGATGCCATGCAAAATTAATTGATTAAAATGATACACTGTTAAGAGTTAACAGCTTTTTCATGCTCCTAACCAATTTTTCTGTGAATGCAACCAGTTTGATACTTCTTTTTGCTAATTTTAAAAGTCCAATTTAGTTTTCTTGCATTGTTATAGTCGATGCATCATTTAATACATTATTTAAAATATGTCCTTTGTTGGTATCACTGCCTCACTAATATTTAATTCTCAAGTTGGTTTCTTTGTTGTTCTTCTTATTCTTCACACACTGTATCTTCAGCCTAATAAAACTTCTACCTTACATAGTTTTATGAAGTTATGTTCTTCTTTACTATGATTTCAACACAAGCTTTAGAGTATAACGCAAGGAAAGTTGGAGGTTGTAATGGAAGCTTTAGTTCATTTCTATTTTGTTTTCATGTAATACCTTCAATGTGGAATCTTATGTATTTTGTCTAGAGTTGGTAATTATTTTTACTAAAACATTTTATCTACCAGAAGTTACTCTGATATACTGCCAAGTGTAAACTTCTCTCTTTTTACCCTATTTATAGATGACAAAATGAAGGCCAGATGATTTAACTTCTTATCTTACTACTCCATTGATATTGAACAAAAAGAGAAATTAGAAACTAATTATTTTACAAAATTTCCAGAAAATGTCCAAACTGTCATTTTCTTTTGTTGGTGTTATCACTACATAAAAGTGCAATTCATAGTTTTGCATATTTTAATATTATCTATTGCTTTCTCTGTTTTTTGTTGTTGTTGATTACAGTAAGTTCAAAAGTTATATGTGAGCTTAGGCTAATTTGTTTTGATGTTCTGGTTAAAAGGTCAATATCAACCATGGTATCCTATAATCTATAGTTTAACATGTACACTGTTAATCTTGTCTTTAAAGGATTGAATTAGTTTAACTTTCAGAAATTAACATTTTTAAAATTATACATATCTTGCATTTCTAAGATATTTGAGTTCTTCTCTTGTTCAATTTTAATATAACCAATAATTTGAACTATGGTAAAGAGCAGAAAGTCTTCATAACATCTCATTGGTGTTTGTTGCTCTTGATTAATGAATACAGTTGGGGAAAAATCAAAGAAAATCTGTTATGAAACCTTTCTTTTAATAATTTAAAATTCATTATCCAAATAACTCTATTGAAAGGAAAATAAACTTCACCATAATCAATTAGGTATAAAACGAATGGAAACTTTGAAAAATTATTGGAAGGAGGCTGAGTTTCACAAAGAAAAGAAAATTAGATAAGGACCTTGAATAATTACTAAATAGAGAATAAGAAAAACGGCTGCTTACCCGTACAAAACACTTTAGCTTACTCTCATCTTGAGAATTATAGACTTACCAATCTATACGGTGATTAGAGAAGATTTTATTAATTGAAAGTTAATATTAAAAACATGAATAGACTCATTTTTGAGAGAGGGTCTTTCTATGTGTTACTCTGGCTGACCTTGAACTCTCTGTAGATCAAGCTGTCCTCAGACTCACAAAGACCTGCCTGTGAGTACTGGGATTGAAAGTGTGTATCACCACACCTGGCAAGAAAAATGTGTTGATCCAAGTTTACACTAACAACTCATGTTTACAGTGCCAAGTGTTATGAGCCTTACAAGGAAGCATTATTTATAAATTAATTATAACTCGTCTTAAGTATGAAAAAGAGCTCTCATTAAATGTAAGATAATATTAAAGGTAATTTTATTTTAATGTCTTTCTTAAGCTATTGAAAATTATGCAATCCCTTTATTGTACCCATTTCATTAACAAAATAACGTACTCAATGATGTTACATAAAATTTGGCTAGGGTAAGCTCTCTATTACTCGGAAGTTCTGAGGTTAACCTTGTTTAAAGCAGCTGTGAGACCTTAATTGCTCTAGTGTGTTGTTATGCTGAGGGTGAAGATGGAGCTGCTTACTAGTCTCTGAATTCTATCTAATTTCTCTTGTTTGAAAGATTTATTTTCACTTTGTATGTAGATGTTTTGCCTGTATGTATGTCTATATAGCACATGTGCCTGCAGAACCCAGAAAAGAGTGATGGATCATCTGGAACTGGAGTTGCAAACGGTTATTTGCTGCCATGTGGTTGCCTGGAACCCAACTTGGGTCCTCTGGAAAAGCAGCCAATGCTCTTAACCACTGAACAATCTCTCCAGACCATATCCAATTCCTTGACTTCTTTTCAGAATCTTTCCCTTTCTAATTTGTCCTTTTACATCACCACAATTATGGATGACCTCTCACTCTCATTTTTAGTTTGAATACTTAGGAAAATACTTGCTTTTAGTTTAAATCCTATTTCCCAGTGAGAAATGCCTGATTATGTGCTTCCATGCATGGTGCAGCAATCTCATTGTGATTATTGACTTTAATCACACTCCACCAGTGCTCAAGATCAAACAGGAATCCAATATTCCACCCGAACATAGAAAATTGGCACCTTCAAGACCATTTCTGACAATTTCTCAAGGCAAATTGTACTTACCTTAGCCAGAATTTCCATGCACTAATTCTTAGTCTTCAGCTACCATCTAATAGCTATTAGATGTCCAGACCAATTCCCAACACGATTCTCTAGTGTAGAGGCAAATAGATATAAAGGAATGAAATAATGTTTTTCCTCTGTGTCTCTCTAATTCAGACTTGTAATAGATAAACTTAGTCATGAATAGTAAGATACAGATTAGAGCTTCTTTCTTATCTGTGATAGGATTTATCATCCCTCTTAACTAACTGAAATGGTTGTAGTGGTAGGAAATGGATATTAAAGGGAAATATAACCATTCATTGTATAATACATTATTCCTTTTGTATTCAGATTGAATCACAATGATTTGAATTCCATCACCTTTGATCACATGCAAAATTACATAACTGTTGGCAATAAGTTAAATCCAGACCTAAATTTTATAAGCAAATTTGAAGAGGATACTTAGCTGTTTTTATTGATTTTTTTCAAAATTTTATACATGCTCTGATTACTCTCACCCCTATTCTCCTTAATTTTCTCCCACTATGTCCATCCCTATTCTTCCTGTAAAGTACCTTTTCCACATTCATGTCTTTTTGATTGTGCATATGTAATCTAATTTATGAGTAGATGGCAACTCTTGAGAATAAACATTGTTTGTTCAGTTAATTCTAATATATGTTCTTTGCCCATCTGTATAGGAAATCTATACCATTCCTGTTATGCCCCTTGTAACCTGCTTATTGAATCCTTATCAATGTGAGAATAATATAGGATTATACAGGAAATGTCTTATAGGACTTGAGCCATTACGTTTAATAGTAGACCATTGGCATTTGGAATGCTGAACATGTCAACCTTAATTTTTATCTTCCTTAAAGCTATCTAGTTTCTTTTTATTGTGTGTAAGGGCAGTGGGAGTAGCACTAACAACCTTTTTCCATGTTGTTATGGTGTGCTTTCTTTAGCCTGTCTCTGAGTGAGAAGCTAAAAAAATAATTAAATCATTTATTTCTAAATTTGTATCTTAGAAATGGGCACCTGGTCTAAGTAATGTTTCCTGAGTAAATAAACAAAATAATTATATTGTTTTGGTGCAGGGGCATGGACTGTGAGAGAAAGCCTGGTAAGGTCAAGGTAAAGGCTTGAAGCCTGGAGACCCTGAAGTGACAGTAACAGCTTCACCTGCTCCCAGCACAGACACCTGTCATGTAGCCGCATCCCCCCATAGTTCTCTATGTTAATGAGATATCTAGAGGGTCCGGAGGGCTTTGTCAGTAACCTCCCCTTCCCAGACATTCCTCCCTATAAAAGATATTTAATCTCAGGCCCATCCTCAGAAGTGGGATATGGTTTTATGCATTGATTTTCTGCCATGACAATGAGCTGTTTAGAACCATGGACTGTCTCTATTCATTTAGATCTGCCATGGGGAGTCATGAAGAAGGCCTTCACCTACAGAGCCACAGCCTAATTTCCTGTAGAAAGCCTCTCTATGCTCCTAGCCACAACAGCCACCAAGTCTGCCACTACCAAGCCAAGGACTAGTGGAGCTCCTGTTTTCACCCCAGCCCTGGGTAAGATGCAGCCTGCAGGCCCCAGACTCCATTCTCTTCTCTTCTCCAAATCTCTGTTGGTGCCTGGATGTCCAAGAGTCTGAGAACCCCAAGGCCTGGCCTCATTGCAGGCAGCACCTGCCCCAGCAGCAGTGTGGGATATGCACAGTCAAACTCCCAGCGTCCCACCTCCCCAAGTGGCCTTGCCCTGTTATAGGGCGGATGCAGGCCCACAACCCTACATTTTGGTTAGGATTTCTATTGCTATAATAAAGCACTATGACCAATAGCAAGTAGGAGAGGGAAGGGTTTATGTAAATCTTATAAATCTCAGGTCATAAATAATCACTGAAGGAAGTCAGAGCAGGAATGCAAGCCAGGAACAAGGAGGCAGGAACTGATGTAGAAGTCACAGAGGACACTGTTTGCTGACTTGCTCATTATGACTTGTTCAGCCTGTTTTCTTATACAACCCAGGCCAATATTCTCAAAAGTAGCACAATGATAAATTATACACATTCAATATTTTGTATATTCATGTATTTATAGGTGTCAAAAGCTGACTTTTATTCAACCATAGATGCAATATCATAAAGTGTCATGGACTCAATGTTGATCTAATGGTCTCAACTACCAATTTAAATTTTCTCTTGTGTTAATCAATCAATATGTGATAAACAAAGCTCTCATTAGACTCTATCAGTGCACTATTAAATGTCGATGACATTGCCCATTATACAATCTCATTTCTTGGTGTTTTTCAGAAAGATATATGATTATATCATTATCAAGATGTAAATTTTCAAGTACTTTGGATACTTCTAGCTATATAGTGTTTGTTGTTCTTCTATCTATGGCAAGAATTGCTTCCATATATTCTATATTAAACATCATTTTCAGAACATGAGACAGAAAACTTCACTTTCAGTCAGAATGCAGTAAATCCTAATAGATATGATAGTTGGGCTCTTCATACTTACTAAGTTTAAATAATATTTTCTTTCACCTTTACAACTGAGTGTTGGCCCTTCTATAGTATGGTTAATATGCTAGCTTCTTAAATTTATGTTCATAAGAGCCTATTTGATAAACATGTTCATTTTTTAAACTTAAGATTCAGGCATTATAGAAATACTAGGAAAAATTAATCTAAAGTGTTTATTTCTCTGCCAATCTCCATTACTTGTTCCTCTTTGCTGTGGTTTGTAAAAAAAAAAAAGGTATGGGAAAGTATATCAAGCAACAGTGTTTTTATTCCCCACTGATTGTTAACCTATTTCAACAAACTCATCAATCACCAATGACACCTACCTGTTTTTCCTAGGATCAATGACATTATCTGTTTTTAGGAGTAAAATGGCCGGAAGATGTCCTTTTGCACTCAACATGGCCAGTGAGCTTATAGACCATCATGCCTTTGGATTTTATTATGCCTGGGCAATTTTCCAATATTTTATGAACATGGTTTTTCAGAACGTTCCTGGATTGAAGTATGATTGTATATCTGGACAATATCTTAGTCTACTCATGACAGCACTGTCCAGATGTTCCTGGACTGCTTCCAACAGAATCAGCTTTTGGCCAAGAACTGTAGAAGCATGAATCTTATGGAGTCCAAGACAAGTTCCTGGTGTATGTAATCTCCCCACAAGGGATTGGGATGGACTTCTGGAAAGTCAAGTCAGTACTGATTAGGACACACTTGTAATTACAAAAAAAAAAAAAAAAAAAAAAGCTTTCAATAATCTTTCACATTCCATGAATAATTACATTAGCTGCATCCTCCCTCTTTTGGCCCAAAGTATCTTACAAGCCAATCTTCTGTGGGAGACAATAGCCATTTCAATGATGTTCAAAGCTTCAGGAAGCTTTAAAAGGATTAGAAAACATTTGATTTCTGCTGGAATTCTGATATTGTCCTTGTTTTCTAGTCTTATCCTTAAAGATAGACACATTACATTAGTATGTCACCTACTCTCTTCATATTAAAAAATAAAAAACCCTGATTCCCACACTCCAGCTACTGTAGTCTGTATATCTTCTTTATAGATATCTTTTCAAAAATGGCTTTCTCTTTGAGCAAGATTCACCATATTTAATAAGTACAAACATGAGGAATTCTTCAATGTATGTGTAAATTTCAAATATCCTCAAGGTATCATTGTTTACACAATTACTACATACTGCTCAACTTAACTCCAGCCAACCACTTTTACAAATTCTCTAAACCTAATCAGGTTAAGACTACCAATGGCCTTTGTGTTGAGAATTATATGGACAAATTCATGATGTCTTCTCACTGTATATATGGTCCTCCATTGTTCAACTGAAATGCAAAAATACCTTAATCTCTAAACGTTTTCTCTACTTTTACATTTACTTTGTTTTTCATATAACAATCTGCATCTTATATCTAAGAGGTCAACATAATGAATTACTTTCCTTATTTTTTAAATTTACTACTTTCACATTTTCATACTAAACATATATTAATATCATCATAATTATATTAGAATATTCTGATTTCACTGTGGCCTTATTTTTACCAGTGTGTATCCAGATGGTTTTGCACCACTTATCAGTGCCCTTTTCTTTTGGCTTGGAGAATTTAGATTTTATTGTAAGACTGAATTTATGGTAATGGACTCCCTTGGCTTTGCTTACCTAGGAATTTTGACATTTCCTACTCATTCAAGAAGGGCAGCTTTTCCTGGCATAGAATTCTTGGCTGTCAAAGCATTTTGTATATATCATCTTACAGTTTCCTTGTCTATAAGATCTACTGCTATGTCTAATGATAAATAAATTGTTTTCTCTTTTTCTTGTTGCTTTCAGAAACCTCTGCTCACCTACACATCTAACCATGCCTTTGACTTGACTTAGTCAGACTCTAGTTGATTGGAAATATTTGGTGTCTTTATGTCTGGATATTTGTTGGAAATATTTGGTGTCTTTGTGTCTGGATATTTGCATCATATTCCTAGTTTAGAAAAAAATCTATTTCTTTAAATGTTCTTTCCACCTATTATCTTACTTTATTCTCTCTTGAATGAGAATTCTGTGGACATTTGCTCTTTTGAAGTTACGTCACCAATCCAGTGAACTTATCTGTTCTTTTCCCTACTTCATTTTTGTCCTCTAAATGTAACTTTTCAGCTCTCCTGTACTGAAGAACACTCATTGTTGTCTTGTTGGATTAATTTTGTTGTTGATGCTATCCATTTCATTTTTAAAAATCACCTGTTGGTTGTATTTTTTCAGTTATAGACTTTCAACTTTTGAAAATAAATTATAATCTGTTTGACTTTCTTATTTTGGTCACTTAAAGTTTTTCATAGGTTGTCTATGTTTTCTTGATGTTAAGTAAATTTCTTTAAATTATGACCTGAACGTGCTCAGGAGGTTTATTTATCTCAGAACGTTTATTATCTTTTTTGGGACTAGTCATTATCACCTTATTTTATTCCTTTGATGACATCATTTTCCCTTATTATTCTTAACCCTGTGGTTGTTAGTCTGTGAGTGGTCAGCTTATCTAGAAATTCTGGATAGTTTATCTATTGAAGTCCCTAAACTTGTGGCAACTGCATAAGTTGAGAACTGAAGGGATGGGTCCTCTAATGTCTCTGTTCTGAGATGGAATCTCAAGTTCATCAAAGTTGGTATAGTCTAGACTGGAATCCTGTTGAGAACTGCCTACAGAAAAAGTTTATTGAGAAATCAACACAGCTATAAACATCTAGACAAACTAGCAATTGACTGTGTCTTGCTTGGTTTAACGTTACCTGTAAATTGCTAAACTGACATTAGATTATCAGTCTGTGGCTATAATCCTACAGCTAGGAAAAAGCCATCAGGTGTTTGGTTTATTGTTGTATGGCCAGCATAAGTTTATAATAAAAAACCTTATGTTTATCTCTTCAATCTGTAATGCAAACAATATATCTGTCTTATGTAGTCTCAGTTGTGGGAAGGATGACACATTGATGTAAAGCATCTATGCTCCTTCAAAGAATTTTTTCATATTGTTATGTAATTATCACATACATTGATATCACATGTAGTTTCCTTTCTTCTTGCAAAGATTTTTTATTTTTTTATTTGCTGATAAGTATTAATATTCTATGGAGGAACAATTGCCATAAAGTCCTACTTAACCCTCTTGATAATCTGTTTTTGAACAGATTGAATTGAATCACTAGCTTCCCTCTAATTTTATGGCATCAAAATTCTTGTGCTGTTATTCTTTCTTGCATAGGCTCTTAACCTTTTAAATCATGTGTACAAATACTGGACTTTCCTCAAGACCTAATTTTCAGTTTATTTTCTATTGGATTAAATTTTCATAAAAATAACACTTTGCCATACAACTTATAGGTGCCCATATGCTATCTGATTTTAAATTTGTACTTCCAGTTCTCAAATTCCAAAATATTAAACTTTACTACCTACATGATAATGAAGTTTCAACATACCTTAGGAAAACTAAACTGCAACTGTTCAAACAGAATACTTGATACATGCTTGTGTAATTCATCCTCTCGCTAATATTCTTTATTTTAGTAAATGAGACCTTTATATACATCATTCCCGAAACTAAGAATCAGTCTCTCTTCATGATCTCCACTACAGTCAGTCACATATTAGACTAGAGCTAATTTCTACAAAATAGATCTCAAATAGACTCTTGGAAGCCCTTCCTGGCTTTCTTTAGTCATTTTGCTTGTGAAGAAACTCAGAAAATGGTGTGTTCTTTACCTTGTTTGCCACAGTCACTGTTTTCATTTCAATAGGTTTTACACTCCATGAAATGTTTGTTTCAGTTCATGTAGCACAGTTCTTGGTACACATTTGGTGCTCAGTAAGTACTTGTTTGGTGAATTACACATTGTAATAATTAAAAGCTTAAAAGAGTATTAATATGTTCGAGGATGCTGATTACTATACCTAGATTATCTGATTTAATTCCCTCAATTATCTTATTAGGAAGTCTTGTTATTATCTTACTTTATATAGTTGAAAAAACTGATTCCAAAACAATCTAAAATCTCACCTTAATTAAATGACTGGAACAAAAAAAAAAAAAAAGAAAGAAAGAAAGAAAAGAAATACCAACTTCACTTTTTCCTGTAAAGCCCCAAATTTTGTATGCATTAAAAATACAAACATTATGATCCTGTCATTCCCAGTTTAGCATCTGTAGAATTTTGGTTGCTCTTATAAGGCTTGGAATAAAATGTTTTGTGTATGTTGATATGCTGCTGTACATTAATAGTTAAATTTTAGTAAACATTATATTTGTTCTACTTTTCTCTTGAGCAGGACTAAAAGTCTGTATGAAGAGTGGTGGATGAAAATAACAGCTGAGAGGAATCATAAAGCAATTAACTATCCATGGATATACCAATTTGAAAGCTATTTAAGCACCAAATTTCTTTCATAAATGGTAAGAAATTTCTATCGCTGAGGAGGCTGCGTCAAGATAACACATTGAAGCTTACTGATGAGCCATGCTAGCTGAATCTCAATGACAGAACCAACATTAGAAAATAATGTGCGGAAGGTTTAAGGAAGACACCAACTTATGGTCTGCCCTCTACATGCACTTATATATGAGCACACACACACACACACACAAACACAGAGAGAGAGAGAGAGAGAGAGAGAGAGAGAGAGAGAGAGAGAGAGAGAGAGCACACATACAAACTACAAAAAAAAAACTATAGAAAGAAAGAAAGAAAGGAAGGAAGGAAGGAAAGAAAGAAAAGAAAGAAAGAAGCCTAAGAAATCCAGATGGGAGACTATAGAGACTGGTTTTACATAACAAAAAGAAAAGATCCATTGAAGAAGGTAGGAAGGAAAGAGTTGATGTAATTTCTTGAAATATAAGAAGCCTGTGCAGTAGAGAAATACTTTCTACTTAAGGACGAGAGAAATAATTATGTCCAAGCTTAGGTGTAAAAACTAATTCCAGCTTTACTAAGGTAAAATACCATTGTAGGCAGAGCCAGATGGCTCCTGGCCTCAAGTCAATACCTAAGCCAAGCAGGTGACTGAGGGGGATGCTGCAAGTAAGTGATCACTGCAGGTCCAGTCCAAATCCAAGAGCTCCCTTGTGAAAGTCTGAAAACTCAATTGAACCTGGATCAAGACTTCAGTGAGTTTGATCCCACTCAGTCTATTCTCAACAAATTTAAGCACAGTGTAATTCCAGGGAAAAAATTCCCACAATAATACAACCTCCAGTGCACAAGGAAGTATATAGAAACTCAACTCAGGGTAAATGTCATTTCTTCCAAGCAGATGGGTTCTAGAGATAGGCTGCCTGTCTTAGCTTAAGGTCTAAAAAGGAACCTGACCTGGTCTTGATCATACAGATCATCTAGAGGTCATTTGGGCTATAAGCTACCTCTGGTCCTGGTTGTGGATGCTTTCTATGGCCTGACTCAACAGTTAATGTAGATCACCAGACTATATTATTAGTCACCTACCATTCCCAGCTTTCTGGGTGGAAGAACAGATTTTTCATCTTTCACATTGCACATATAATCCTGAATGTTTAACATTCCTGGTTTCTTTGGAGATCTGTGGGCAAAAGAACCTTAGTTCTGTGCTCTCAACAGGTGACTACTTCTGTTAAACCTTTCTCCTCAACTGTGAACAGCAGAGTAGAGAGATGGAGAGATAACTGAAAGCTAACATAGACTCCTTGGAGCTCCTAAGTCCCATCCACCATGATGTCCACAGGTATAAGGCAAAGCTAAACACTTCTATAACCAGACCAGAGCTTGCAGATGGAAGCTCCAGATCTATCCAAGCATTATGTGGACTCCTGTGTGCCAGTGGATAGACTCATGTTTGTCCTATTTACTGCTGTCTTTGGGTATTCCTGGTATATTGTCCAAGGCTATTTCAGTTCTCATAACTGTGAGGCTCAGGTATAATTAGATTAGCACAAGTCTGGAACTCTAAAGGATTCTCTTTTACCACCCGTTGTTCAACTTAAAGTAGGTAAGCCGTATCTGGATTCATGCTCATAGGAAGAGCCCCTATATTAGTCCTGGCAACAAACAGGCAGCTGAGATAGACTTAAGATTTTGCTAGCATTACTGCCAGTTATTCTATGCACATGAGGGTATGTTTATGGCTGGGAAATTAAAATAAAACTTAGGTTAAAGTTAGCTTAGATTTCAAAGAGGTAATCTGAACTATATAATACTAACCTTAGACAGCATAGATTTGAGGAAATGGAGTTCATTATTTTCCTTAGACGTTATTATCAGTATAGTAAAATGTAACACTGGGCAGATGTCAGTGAGACCTATTTGCAAATCAGTGTCTACACACAGAGCCTCTGAATCTATGCCACTGTTATGAAAAGACACCTCCCAATGTATTGGAATTCTACTGAGGTTAATTATATCTGTGGCATTGAGAGCATTATATCTCAATAGTAGGCAGGATATGGCCTGTACCCCACAAAAATCCCACATCAACATTACGTTAGTATTAGTGGACTTTGGGATTGGGGCCTACACCTGGTCTCTTTATGATGATTCTTTCTAAAACTGATTAAAATCTGGTTATAACCTTATTATACACTGGAGGAAGAGGAGACAAGCACTTATTCTAGACATGGAACTCTTAGGCAGGATGGAGTACTCTTTTTTTAGATAATACCCCAGGTCACCCTGAGTAAAAAACATTGGAAAGATTCTACACTGTCATGGAGAAATACAACACAGAGACAGAAGCAATGAAAACTCAAATGGAAATCTTGGAACACAAAACTCATGCTCAAAAAAATTCAAAACATAGCATAAGTTATCAATAGAAGATATATCAAATAGAAGGGAGAACAGGAGGGTTCATAGTATAATTCAACAATCTGACTGTTGGGTAACTATCCAAAGGAAATGAAATCAGTAGTTTGAAGAACATCTGCATTCCTGGTGTCAAGAAATGAAAACAACTTAAATGTGCAGTAACTTAAAAATGAATAATGAAAATGTGGTGCCTATACACAGTAGAGCATGACTCAGCCTCAAATGTAATTAAATCCTGTCATTTGTGACAACATGGATACAAATGGAAATCATTGTGTTTGGTGAAATAAGCCAAGAACATGAATGCACGTATTACATAATTTCACTCATACATGGAATGTGAAAAAAGCTGATCTCATAAAAACTCCCCAGTACAATATTGCTTGCTAGAAGCTAGGGAGGATGTCAGATGTAAGTACAAAACTTCAGCTAAATAAGAATGAGGATTCTTGTGTGCTATTGTGTAGCATATTTGAGCACAAGTAATGGTTGTATGCCATATCTCTCAAAGGCTGAAAGAAGGATTTCTAGTATTGTTTTTGCCATAAAGGATTTATATTTTTTTGAAGAGAAAGGAAAATAAGCTTGACTTGATTATACAATGTACACATGTATCAAACTATGACCAGCACTTTATTAGTATGTATAATTTCTTTTGTTAGAAAGTAAGTTTACAATAAATAGTACAAAATATGTTTCTGTCGAATTAAACATATATATCCATTCAGTGCTTGCTTTTCACATAAAATATCTCTTACGTGTAACCTAAACATAATAAACACAAGGATTTTTAAAATATGTAACACTTTTTACAATTACATAATCTTAAAAGTACAGTTCATATGATAGATGGGCATAGCTCTGAGAACAGGAATGTAATAACTCTGACATCCAAAGTGATGAGGCCAATTTAAAAATTTTAAAAATAATTTCTACACTTACACTGTTTCAATAATAACAGATGCTTGCGTTATGAATACAGCTATAGAAGAACCAGAAATGTATGATACAGTATAATTTTCATGCTGGTTAAACATACGGTGACAAATTGTTCATCTTCTATTTGAAGTTAAGGATATCTGACTTTGATAGATATATAAATAGAGTGACATTATTAAGATTACAGCTAGTAAAATATTTTCATAGATTTACTTATTTTCTTTTGTATATATGAGTGTTTCCTCTGCATGTATGCATGTGCACCACATGCATGCCTCGTACCCTGGAATTGAAATTATGGATGGTTTGATCTCAGAATTTAAACCTAGTCTTCTACAAGAGCAATAAAATAGCTCTAAAGTCCTGAGCTATCTCTCCAACCATTTGCCTGTTTTGGAACTACATTTTGTCTTTTGTTGGTGTGATCATGAGGTCATCATACATATTTTGTTCCACATTTCATAGATAACAATCTTTGAGTCCATACAGTGTGAAATGTCATCTTCTCCCTCTTCCTTGAGCATAGAAGATGAGAGAATGCAACCAACACACTGAACACAGAACTGCAGAACAAAGAAACATTTAATATAGCCTTTATGCCCAAATGTATAGAATATTTTCTCTTACCACAAAGCTATATAATTAAATTCAGGATAATATTGCATGACCTTGGTCTTCACTTGCAAAAATACCCATAAAAAAAAAACTGAAGCAATTTTAGGAAAATGAAAGAAAAGGGGCACCCAGAAAAAAGAAAATACTAAGAACTCCTAAAACTGATGTGTTTAGACAGTAAGATCAGAAGAATCTAAGAAAAGGAGAAATAGAACATCAAAATCAAAGAAACTGTTTTTCAAGCACTCACCTGATTAGAAGAATTCCTGGTTGACAACATGTAATCATCACTACCATAGCTGCTACTATAATGTAATAATATGTCGTAAATCTTCTTTCTGACACTGTTGCTTTCCTCAGTTTAAACTCCTGAGAAAGGGATTTTGATTGGTTCAGATTAAATGACTTGCCAAGTTACCTAATCTGTTCAGTTTCCACATTGAAGATGTGGAATTAAGTAGCAGCAGAAGTTGTCTAGACATAATGGGCAAGTGCTGACTTTTTCAGACATAAAATAGGATGCTTTTAGGAATGGTGTATCTTCTGGCAGACAACTTCTGCCCTTGATCTGACCAATAGCTACCTTAAACCATCTTTGATTCCAACTGTAGGTTCCATTCACATTATGGACTATTTTATTATGATGTTCATATTTTGTTTCGTGATATAAACCAGTCTGGAAGTCTGCAATCCTGAATACTTACAGAGTAGAGAACAGTACACGCGTCACTGAGGTGGGGTTAACTTTAAATGATGCATTTCTGTGGAAACATGGATTAATAATGTACTGCTCAAAGGCTGACATTTTCTTCATGGATTTTCACAAAAAGCATTCACAACAGATTTCAGTATTTCAAAGCTGAACCTGACAATGCAAGTGTCAAATTGCCTAGAATTTCCCAAGTTTTTAATCTTCAGAACATGCCTCCACCTTGCTATAAGTTAGAAATAATATTACTTCAAGGGGAAGGTGGAATTCTCACTGATTATTTTGCAACAGCATTATCCAGCTTAATAGCCTGGGTACTTCTCTGTACTCTTTGTCCTCCTTGGTCTTCTTCGTGTTTGCTTTGATTTTATTACAGCTTTGGCACTAACTTTAGTAATTCGATTAACAACCTAATTTGTCTGGGGACTGAATTCCTCGAGCTAGTTTCTGCTTTTGTCTTAAATCAATAAATATGGTGTTTAATTCTTTTGACTCAGTGAGTTACATCAATTTTATCTTCCTTAACCATGACCACTTTCTGCCCCTATGCTTCAGGCCCTATCAGGTCTTTTTCTCATAGCCAAAGCAGGATGTCCAAAACAGTATGTCAAGATGTATTTTGTTGTTGTGTTTAGTCTGCTTTTGTGTGCGGTTCTTTGTATTGAATTCTTAAGCAAGGCAACAGATCATAACTGCATTTTGCTTTGTTTCTGCTTCCCAGTCCCTTCCCTGGTATGGTCTGGTCTTTTGCTGCCCTCTAGTGGCTATTAGTTATCAGCTACCCTGGAGCTCTGGAGCTCTCTATAAAACCTAGGAGGATGAAATGCCAGTGAGAAAAGATGCTTAAGACTTCTCAGGTTTTTCTCTTCAACAAAAAGCTCAGACACACACTTTAATTCTATGCATGATATTAGGAATACAAGCAAGGTTGAGTGAACCAAACTGAGATTAAAAAAAATAAGAGCTTCCTACCACTCTTTCTACTGAGAACATCTGTCTCCAGTGATGTTTCATCCTTGTCAGTTATACAGATTGTGAGACATCTGATGGGATGGTATTTGATGAAAATAACAAAAGAACAAGACAAATGTGAATGAACAAAAATATAGAAATGCAATTATATAATTAAAATAAGAACCTTGTGCCCTCTATCTTTTAGATAACTAAACCACTTTCTTATTTTGTTTATTTACTTAAAGGAATGGAAATAGATTCATTGGCATTAGATCATGTTCTTTAATTAACTTAAATCAGTTGTGCCAATAATGTCTTGGTAGACAGCTCTAGATGAGAAGGAAAGAGGGAGGGAAGGAGGGAGAGAAGAAGGAAGGAGGGAGCAAAGGAGGAAAGGTGAATGAAAATCTTATCTTTATCACTTTGACTTAGTTCTCATAGCATTACTGTGGCAACAAAGAAGATAGAGCTCACTATCACTACCACAGCTAGCATGCTCCCTTGATAATAAAGAAGAGAATACAAATTAACCATTTTACCAGCTAATGTACTGTTTTACATGCATTTCACTTAATTTCCAAAACAAGCTACTGAACAGATATTATTATTATTAATTATTATTAATATTATTGGTTTTAATTTTTGTAGAGGAATTTTAATCCAGCAACACTGATACTCTGGCTGGAATACAGACACACCTTTAATCCCAGGAGACAGAGAGGCAAGCAGATCTCTGAGTTCAAGACCATTCTGGTACAAAGCAAGTTCCCGGTGTAGAAAAGCTTAGGTCCAGGTGTGGTGGGTGATACATACCTTTAATTCCAGCACTCGAGAGTCATTTCTGTGCAGTCAATTGAGTTCATGCAATGGAGTAGAGGTAGTCAGTGCAGTGGGTACAGTG
Source organism: Rhynchomys soricoides (assembly GCA_019843965.1). Lineage (NCBI taxonomy): Eukaryota > Metazoa > Chordata > Mammalia > Rodentia > Muridae > Rhynchomys > Rhynchomys soricoides. Next base: position 6,469,516 of record JADRCH010007664.1, on the reverse strand, counting down.
TAGTAGAGTTTGTGAGTGCAGTTCAGTTCAGTTCAGTTCAGGGCAACAGAGGCAGTTGAAGCCAGAGAATAAGGAGGAGCCAGAAGATTAGAACAAACTGGCAGAGTTAGTTTGAGGGTGACAAGAGGAATTCAGTGAGAAGTTGAGAGAAGCCAGATTGAGTCAGTCAGCTTGGAGAGGAGTTTGAGCCAGAATATCTGAGTTGAACCAGCCAGCCAGAGTTCAGAAAGAGCTAGAAAAGATGAGCTTATTCAGCAGTGAGCTTGACTTTTACACATTTTAATATGAAAATATCAAAGCTTAGAGAAGCAGGGTACATTTTTGTGGCTATATGACTAGGTGAAGGCAGAGGTTGTACAGAGACACACACAATATATTTTCTAGATCCAAGTCTCTTAACCTCTTCTATAAGAACTTAATTGAACAAGAAAATCTTACTAGGAAAAGAAGCCTGTTACAGGAAAGTCCACGCATTTGTAAATTTTGAAATTTATTTATCAAACACACCCAACAGTGTCCTTCTCTGCATTCTCTCATTTCTCCTCATTGTTTTATAAATTGTGGGTTCCCCCCCCCCCCCCCGGTTCAAAGGATTGACTAACAGTTCTGAAGGACGGGACTTCTGTTCACTATGTCATTGAACATACACTTGAGTATTCTCTGCCATTCTCAAGGTCTATTAGTTTTGTCTTCTTCCAAACCTAACACCATCATTTCAGAAACAAAAGGCTAATGGTTCAAAAGACTCAACATGAATGATTATTAAGGACTCAGGGGTTGGTGACTGGGAATCATACTGTAGAAATGAAGTGAGAGACAAAATAAAAGATATAATTGTCATCATAGAAGTCTTTGGAACAGAATCAGAGGAGCACTGAAAAGTATAAGAATTGGAAATTGCAGGAGGCAAAAGTGTTTCAAGTAGTTAGAGGTCTTATAAGTAAATAGGTTTGGTTTTTTTTTTTTCTTTAAAAAAAAAAAAAAGGCTCTCAAGACCCAACGGGGATGACATTAGCTGAAATATCCAAAAAAGGGGAGAGAAAACCTGTAGAGACCACATCCAGAGCTTAGGCACAGTCCCAGGTTGATGGATGGGGCCACACACCCTTCTCAAAATTTTAACCCATAATTGTTCCTGTGTAAAGGAAATACAGGAACAAAGAGTGGAGCAGAGACTGAAGGAAAGGCCATCCAGAGACTGCCCCACCGGCGAATCCATCCCGTATACAGTCACCAAACCCAGACTCTATTACTGATGCCAAGAGGTTCTTGCTGAAAGGAGCCCCATATAGCTGTTTCCTGAGAGGCTCTGCCAGAGGCTGATGCTTCCAGGCAACCATCAGACTAAGCAGGGGGACCCCAATGGAGGAGTTAGTAGAAGGGCTGAAGGAGCTGAAGGAGTTTGCAACCCCATAGGAAGAACAACAATATCAACCAACCAGAGCATCCCAGAGCTCTCAAGGACTAAACCACCAACCAAAGAGTACACATGGAGGGACCCAGGGCTCCAGCCACATACATAGCAGAGGATGGCCTTTTCTGGCATCAATGAAAGGAGAGGCCTTTGGTCCTGTGAAGGCTCGATACACCAGTGTAGGGGAATACAAGGGGGGTGAGGCAGAGTGGGTAGGTGGGTGGGTGAGCACCCTCATAGAAGCAGGGGGGTGGGATACGAGGTTTGTGGCAGGGAATCTGGGAAGGGGTTTAACATTTAAAGCATAAATAGGTAAAATAACCAATAAAAAATAGAATAAGGACATAAACACCCAAGCAACTCTCTTAAGAAGGTTTGCTACTTGAGTATTTTCTGGAGAGATGGCTCACCAGTTAAGAGCACTTGCTCTTGCAGAGAATGCAGGTTAGGCTCATAGCACCAACATGGAGCTCACAATCATCTGCCACTCTAGTCCCAGGCGATCTGGGGCCTTCTTCTGACCTCCACAGGCTCCAGATTCTCACATGGTGCACATACAGCATGCAGGCACTCACATACTCACATAAAATACATAAATAAATTTACAAAAAAGGAGTATTTCATTTTAAAATACCACACTGTTGATGTTTTACTGATAAATGAGAAATTGCACCTATATAAAGATGTCTTATGTTGAAGAATAAACATATACTCAGGAAATCACCACCTCACCATTATCAATGCAAAAGATTTATCCCAGACTTCTATAAATTTCCCCTCACTGTCATTGCTTTTCTCCTTTATATTCTTTTATTTATTTCTTTTTATTCTTATTGTTTGTATTTATATCATTTGACATGGGAGATTATGGAGGGCTGGATGGAAGAATACACGGGAGTTCAGTGAGATAGGGATAAAGAATGGAAGTAGAGTCAACAAAACAATCTATGTATAAACACATCTCATAATGAGGAAGATCTGATCTAAATGCCTCCTCCCTGAGGATGAGCTTTTATAAAACTGGATGAGCTATGCAAACTACTGGGAGGAAAGCAATCAATAGTCCTAACCATCTGTGCTGCTTTCGAACCACAACTTTGAGCAGCATGACAAAATACTAAAGGTGAAATAGTGGCACTTATATCATGGAGCTAACCAAAAGCTATCTAGTTTGGACTTAAGACTAGTTTGACAGGACTGAACTCATGACTGATATTGGAAACATACTCAACCTTACCTGGGGCTAGTAGGTCATGGATCTTAGAGGAGAACTACCTGCCACCACTTTACTAAACTAGCATACTTTCCAATGGAATCTTATTTTTTATTCTTATACCCACAGATAAGCGTAGCTCTCACCCCTCATCAAAGAAGCTTCTCTTTGTAGCTGATGAAGACCATTACAAAAGCCCTAAGTTGTCAAAATGCAGAGACTAACTGACTGTGAGGTACCCAGCTCCAACTGATACAACTACTATACAATTCCTACACCGAAAGCTCAAGAACATCTCAGACGCGAGAGTGGGGGTACTGTAAGAGCTACCAGACTAGACAGTCTGCTGTGAGGTTATGTCTTCTAGATATGACAGAGAAGATACATCCATAAAATCTCAGTGGGATGGCTGCCTAAACAAGACCTAAACCATGATAGCTCCTGGGAAAAGGAAAATCAGTTTTCTTTAATGGAGTGACACTGGGCTTATCAACCACTCTCTAGAGCAGTTCTCCTGCTCAGGAGTAGTTGGCCAACACAGAATGATTCCACATTTGTTTTTGTTTTATTTTTATGCATTTTGCATTTATTTTTGTTTTTCTTTCAAGAGAGAAAGAACATGGTGTTGGGTGGGTGGGTAGAGGATGAGGAGAATCTGAGAGGAATTGCAGAAGGGAAAGAATATGCTCAAAATATTGTATGTCAAAAGGTAAATCAATACATTAAATGACCAATTTCCAGAGAGAGAATGACTAGGGTTGATATTTAGCACCAAGCAAGTGTGTGTGGGGGGGGGGGTGGAAGGAGGTAATACAGAAAACTTACTATATAAGCATCAATGTGCAACTCATTACTTCCCCTTTTTCAGATGCCTAATTTAAATGTGATTTATTTTTTCTTTTCTTTATTGGTCTATGCTAGTGATATGTGATCAGTGATGTAATTTGTTCATGAAATGAAGTTGAATTACAAAGGCCAAGCAGAATACAACCTTAAACATCGCAGATGTTCAGAAAATATATTTCAGCCTTCTAATGATTCTAGAACAAACTGCAATTAATTAATTAATTATTAATAGTAGCTAGTTAGCACTTTCCATATACCACATAACACTAACATTGTTATTGGGTTACATAATAGTTTCTACATAGCCACCTAGATATCCAATTGTACTGGGATGGTTTTAGTTTCATTCCTCAGCAGTATTTATTGACCATTGGACAACGATACTAATCAACTCTACAAAATAAATTTCAAATTTATTTGTATCTTTTATGGAAAGCAATTGAAAATAGACTAAACATGACTAGAGTTTGCCCTTTCTATGGGGCATTAAACTGTATGGTACATCTTACTCATATATTTAATTCCACATGTAGGAGAATTAGATCATGTAGTACATGTCTTGTTGTGAATGGTACACCATAATGACTAAATGAATCTAGCTAAGTGGATCACATGCTTCAATCTGGTTCTCCAATTTCCAAATACCTACACCTTTCAATTCCTATGCCTGACTTCTCTAGAATAACAATTTAGGGATATAATAAAAGATTACAAAAACCTTAGGGGTGTAATAAAAGATTACAAGAACCCCAGGGATGTAATAAAATGCTACAAGAATATAAGCAAAATACTGTCGTAAAAATTTTAAGTAAAAAAATTGTACTTCTTCCTTTGCAATATTTCATTCATTTTTCAAAAGCACTGCTCTAACCAAGATATCTAGCATTACAGTGGATAGAAATGGAGGAACTGACATCCTGGTCTTTTCTATTTTAGAAGACATGGGTTTTGCTTTTTCACAATTGACTAATGCTAGTTGTAAACACACCACTTTTATCATGATAAATATTATTTTTCTGTATGCATTGAGATTGCCTTCATAAATACTGAATCTTGTTAAGTGCTTTTCTGCATACATTGAGGTGATATGATTTCATCTATTGTTTTGTGTTACTCTTGTCTACTGTATTTAGTGATTCCCAGATACATTCCAGGAACAAATTTATTTGATATAATTAATCATTGTATATATCCCTTTTGATACTTTCAATGCACAGTGTTGCTGATGATTTTTACATCTATGTAAAAACAATATTGGCCTAAAAATTAGTTTCTTGAAATGTCACTGCCAGGAAAAGTTTGAATAAGCAAAATTAGTTTGAAAGCATTATCACCTGCTTCTCCTTATTTTAGAAGCATTTAAGGATGATTAGCATTATTTGTTTACTTATCTATTTTACTTTTACATATGTGTTTGTGGCATATGTATGTTTGTGTGTGTTTCAGTACATGTAGATCTGAACATATGTATTTTTGCATGCAGACACCAAAGTTTCACATTCGTTACTTACTTAATTGTTTTCCACCTTATGCTTGAGACAGAGTATTTCACTGAACCTGGAGCCCATCAATTTTGCTACGTGATTAGTAAATGCGCTCCATGGAGCCACCTGCCTGTACCTATGCCACTCTGCGATTACAGAAACACTGCAGAAACCCAACTTTTAGATGGGGACTGAGGCTCTGAATTCAGGTCTGTGGTTTGCACAGTAAACATTTTGCTGACTGAGTCTTCATCCTATCTAGCAAAGATTTTAACTACTAGCTTCTTATCCATTATCTATGTGTTCAAATTTTGCATTTTTCTTAGTTCATTTTTTTTGTAGGTAGTATATGTCAAAGAATGTATCCATTTCTTCTAAGACAGAAATTTATTGGTGTAGAACACTTTTAAGAAATATTTTATCAGCAGGGTGGTTGGTGGTGGTACATACCTTTAATCCAGGTATTTGAGAGGCAGAAATAGGTGGATCTTTGAGTTCAAGGCCAACCTGGTTTACAATCTGAGTTCCAGGTTACAACAAAACCCTGTCTCAAAAGCAAAAAAAAAAAAAAAAAAAAAAAAAAGGGGTTTATGCTGTATATCTTCTCTTTCAATGTAATTTTGTTTGAATATTATTTCTTTTCTCAATTAGCCTGTTATAAACTCATTAACTTTATTTATAGTTTTCAAAGAAAACACAAGTTTAATTCTGATAAAAATAGCACTAAGAAGAAATTTTACATAAAAATCCCAGAAAGCATTTCAGAAAAAATAAACAAAAACAAAAAACAAAACAAAAACTTCCTCAGTTATATGACTCTAGGAACTAGAAAAATCAAGAAAAATAAGCCCAAATTTAGAAGGAAAGGAATAACAAAGCTTACTACAGATGTGGGGAGCCCAGCCACAGTGGATCTATTTTATACCAAGTTGTTGTTGTTGTTTTTGTCTTTTATCTCTGGCTCGGGGAACTTCACACAAAAATAAAGCCTGTAAGAGTCAGAATACAAGTACTGTTGGGAAACAGTCTCTCCTAGAAATGGATACATAAACAAGATATGACCAATAGCATTATCAATAAACATACTAGTGTAGAAAGAGCAAAATTTCAAATGGTCACACTCTAGAACAAAGAACTGTAGGCAGTTGATGACGGCAAAGACAGGGATAGTTAACCTTTTTCAGGGATGAGTTCTCTAGTTGGTTGTCTATTACAGGGTGGTCAGCCCTGAAACCATATGCACACAAATAAGAAAAACAGAGATTCAGCAGGTTGAATTTATATATTTATTTGTGTGTGTTTGTGTGTGTGTGTGTGTGTGTATGTGTGTATTTGGATATAGCAATAATAATCAAAGAAAAGGAAGCATTCAACTTGAAAGTTGGGGACTGACATAGGAGAGGGTGCAAAAGGGTACCTTGGAGAAACTGGGGGGAGAAAAAGGAAGAAGGAAAGTGATTTGATTCTATTTAATTAAAATAAATATAATTATAAAAGATTATCATAGAAATAAAAGAATTGCAACAAAACTAACAAAATTCAACAAAAATGAATGTTAAACTGCCTTATATTTAAAGATAAACAAAATTAGTAAAACTAGCTAAATCAAGAAATGTAATACGATTATTAATTTTTATTTTAAAAGAACACATTATAATGCATGCCCATAAAAGCACAAAATATTTCTGTAGAACTTATGAACAACTCTATGCCAAAAATCTAGGAACCTTAAAATATGAGCTTAGTTTACACACACACACACACACACACACACGCACACAAATTGAACCAAGGAATAGAAGTCCTTAACCTATTGGTAATGAATAATAAAATTGAATCTGTAATTTAAAATAAGTTTCCCAGCACAGAAACCAAGACAAGATTTGTTGTTGTTGGTGGTGGTGGTGGTTGGTTGGTTGTTTTCTTGTAAGGACAACATTTAATTGGGGCTGGCTTACAGGTTCAGAGGTTCAGTCCATTATCATCCAGGCGGGAACATGGCAACATCCAGGCAGGCATGGTACAGGAGGAGCTGAGAGTTCTACATCTTCATCTGAAGGCTGCTAGCAGAATACTGGCTTTAACACAGGGTTTGTCTGTGTAATCCTGGCTTTCGAGAAACCCATTCTATAGATCAGACCTGCCTCAAACTCAAAAGATCTGCTTGTCACTGCCTCCCACATTTGAGACTAAAGTGTGCACCACTACCACCCAGATAAAGACGATAACTTGACTGCTAAAAATTTTCAACTTTTCAAAGAATTTCAACCAATTCTTAGCAGGTTATTCTGAAAATAATTGAAAGAGAACCCTTCTAAATTCTTTCTTTGGTGAAAGAAATTGAACCCAGGAACTTCCACACGTGCTCTAGCATTGAGTTGTATATCCCCAGCTCCTAAATACATCCTTTGAATACAATGTAAATCTAATATTCAAACCAGACATAAGCATCACATACAGCTACACACCAAGATTATTGATGAATATCAATATTATCAGCATATTCTTTGAAAACTGATGTAATGGTACATAAATATTATATACAATCAGTAATTAAGATTTATCTCAATATTGGGAAATTATTTCAATGTAGTTATATTAATAAACATGATACAGAACATCAATAAAATGAAGAGCAAAATAAATTATGACCAATTTAATGGATATAAAAATGGACAAAATTCCACATTAGTACATGGTAATAAATGGCACCAAATAATGTTTACAGGAAAAATACCTCAATAATAAAAGATGGAAAACCAAATCTATAATAAATTACTCATATTATTGTATATTATATACATATACATATACATATATGTTAGAGTGTTTATATTTTTTTCAATGAAGTTATGAAACTTGGGCTGAGAATGCTTACCACTAAAAACTCAGTACCTGGCATGAGAAACCTCCTTTTCAGTTATTGGTGAGAGTAGTCTAAATGATTCCACAAACAATTTGCCTTCTCTATATAAGCGAGGGGCTGATACAATAAAGTTGAGTTCCTGCTTCGACAAGACTCTCGGCCTGATGTGTTTCTTTTGGGCCATCGACACTCGCCATCCCGCTCAGCACCAGATAGATCCAGCTGGACTGGGTTCTTTCCTCTCGCCTGGATCTGCCAGCAAGGAGCCGACATAGGAGAAAATGTTTACAGCAGACTTCTTGGTATTCTGGCTCTAATAATCATTCAGGTTCCATTTATTGATGTTCCCTAAGCCATAGCTGTGGGAGCTGTGGTGTAGATGTATCCATTGGGGCTTGGCTCTACACTATTCATTGATCTAGTTGCTATTTCTTGTTACAGTCTCCATTTTCTGTAAAAAGAAGTTTCTTTAATGAGGGGTAATAACTACACTTATGCAGCAAAGGTAGATGATGAATAAAGGGAGGTTGAGCTTTTCATGTAGTATGCAGAAGAAAAAGAATCTTGAAAAAATTAACATTATTCTATATTAACTTGTTTTTCTGTGACTTACTTATTTTGCCTAAAATTGGATCACAGTGAAAATAAATAAAAACCAATACAGCAAATAAAACTTTTAAAAATTTATTTATTTATTTATTTATTTATTTACATCCCAAATGTTGCCCTCTTCCAGTCCCCCCACAGAGTTCTTCCCCCCTTCCCCTTTGTAAAAGGCACACTGTGTACAATAAATGTACTCCAATATTTGGTATTTGTTAGTGCTCAATATTGTTTTAATTAATTAACATCTTAGTAATACAGGATTTTGGAGAGACATTTTAGTGACATTGTTTGCTTAGAAGATTTCACTTTGTTGTTATTTTGGGGGATATATATCTTTCCTTAATCTTTCCAAGTCAAATAACTTTATTTCTACCTCCATTTTGTGATATGTAACTTTTAGCCTCACTTTCAGAGCTAAATTTTTTGTATATGTATGTTTCATGCTGGTTATTTATTTCTAAATATGTTTTTTTACAATGTTAGTTTTTGAAACATTGTAAAATATAATTATTTAATTGCATTACAAGTACTTGCCAAAGCTTACAGAAAACATCCTAAAGGGACTTGAACATAGGTTTTTGTAACCATTACTACATGCTCATTTCCACTGACCTTACTGAATATTTGAATTTTCCTAACCACAAGGCAACATTTGAATTTTTCATGTTCTTTCAGCTCTAATAAAAAAAATTGTGCAAATAAATGACTACTAAAATTAATTTGATTTAATTAGGATGTTACAAGCACCAACTCAAGAGAAAAGGAAACTGGAAATCAGAAGCAATTAGAAGCACTTAAACAAAACAGGCTGTTAGCATCCTACCATGCATCTTACAGGAACTCTTACATGTTTTTTCTGTCACATTTTGCTATTTCAGAGCATAAACAAAAGTATTAGTCTAATTTGATTGTAACTACTTAATCTATGGAAGACCAAAGGTCCTCCTGCAGAAACTGAGAGTTCAAATAAGCAAATGTATAAGTAAATGCTTCCACTCCATACTATACACTTAGCATTTACATTGCTCTAAGAAAAGTCATTACCTGTGCTGGCCAGCACTACTAACACTGATGCAAAGAGTGCAATCACCGCACAGAAATGTTTCTAGTTCTTTTATGTGCTAGTCAGAACTATTTTTGTTCATCCTAAAAGATAAAAACTTTATGTTAGTTTCCCAAGACACATCCCAAAAATAGTTTAGGGCAGTATTGAGACGCTGATACCTTATGTGCAGCAGTCTACTGCAGAGCTTGAGCAACCTAACAACAGGCACTCTGAACAGAAACAGTGTCTGTGTTTTTCCACAACATGATTTCCAATGTACATGACATTCACGGAGATGCTTAAGATCACCTTTCTAGATAAAATCCCTCAACTAACTGAGTTCTTTAAATATACAAGAGAGAAAACATTTTAAAGTTATATGCAATATTTTTCTCATAGCCTGAATCACTGGTTTGGCTAAGAAACATGAAAGTATAAAACATAATGATCTTTTTTATTTTAATCTTCTATAGATCAGTTGTCAACTGAGGAAACAATTGTTTCCCTTACGTAGATCTACATTTAAATATTTGTCTCACACAGCCAAGAGCTACATTTGGCCAATGTTTTTTTTAACATTACTCAATAACATTACTTTTGATTAATTCGAATTCAGTTGAACTTTTTGAAATATGATTATCCACAGTTACCTATGCATGCAAACTTTAGTAGTAGGCACTTTTATTGAGTTCAGAATTCAAGACATCTTACTCTGTTATCTTACTTTGGGTTACATTTCCTTAAGTAGCCAAAATGGGGACAGACACTACAAATCAGGCAAAGTCTAGAGCCTCCCTCCTGGATGTTTGCCTCATAGTAAGGTTTTTTTAATCACTCTTCACTTCAAACACCTGCTTTAATGTTCATTCCCTGGAATCCAGAATTAGTAAAAATTGGTCCACCTTTGAAGTGGTAGACATCAGAATCTTATTCTCTGAGTAAAAGCTTATTTAATTTCGGATGGCTTTTGATGTTTTTTTTTTTTTTTAAAAAAGAGTATTTATTGAGTGATTTCTACCTAACCACTGTTGTATTAACTTTAGCTGATATTATTGAATAACATCCATTGATGCTATGAAAAAGAAATACAAAATACGATGCTTATAGAATCAGTACATTCTGATGAACATAGAGCCTCAGTAATAAATACATTGTGCCTCCTCTCTTCATCTGAAATTCTCTACCTATTTTAGCTCAATTCTTGCTCCAGTCCCTAATTGTTCTCCTACTCTCAATTATTTCACATTGTTTTTCTTGATAGTCTTTTAAAAATATTTTTATTTGTTCTTTGGTAATTTCAAACTGCATCTTGATCAAGTCCTTTCCCCTCCCTCAGTTCTTCTCATATCCTTCCCCACTCTCCTAGCTACCCAAATTCATGTTCTGGCTCCTTAAACACCACATGCGCATGTGTGCAAGCACACACACACACACACACACACACACACACACACACACACACACACAGACACACATAGACACACCCAGAGACACCCTCATAGAGTCCACAATTTGTGTTGGCTAACTACTCCTGAGCATGGGGACTGCCCTAGAGTGTGGTTGTTATAAACCATGTCACTTCAGTATAGAGAGCTGACTTTAAGGCATTCTCTAATCTAACCCCTATTAATTGCAAATAGCTTCTTAGGTGGGAGCAGGACTTTGAGCCTACTTGTCTCCATGCTGGCACTTTGTCTTGTTTGAGAATATGCAGGTCTTGTGCATGCTGTCACCTTTGATATTAATTCTAAATAGACCCTTTTCAGTCAAAAATGTGATACTATTGAATGGGTGCCGGGAACATTCAATTTAGCACATAATGTATTCTATATTTTGACCGGTTTGTATATTCATATGGTCTCATCTTCCATATTTCACATATACTAATGAACCAGCCTGCCACCATCTTGGGCTTAAAAGCCATCTTCTAGTAAAGAAAAAATAGGCTCATTCCTATTTATAATTAAATCTCTGTTTCTCAAGAATTGGGCTATGCCCCACCTGTTTAACCTTAACTGCAATGTTTCTGTGCTGCATTCCAGGAATCTGCAACCATGACTTTGTTTCATAATGTTGTTCCTAACTATTTTGCAATATTACCTTTGTTTCAAAAGGTTGTTATGACTACCTTGTTATGAGTACATGTTATGACTACTCTATGTTCACCTTGCAATCATGTCTTTGTTTCAGGAGGTCGTTTTGACTAACTTACTGTGTTTATGTTATGCTCCTGTAACCCCACCTATCTTGCCTGCCAAATCTCTCATTTGGAAGCCCCCTATCTCTGCGCTATAAAAACTTTGTCTTCTTGTGTCCAATGCTTACCTCATGAATTCTGCTTTTAAGAGAAGGCAACCTGTTTACATGGATAGAAAAGTTTGCTTTAGCCGGGCAGTGGTGGTACACACCTTTAATCCCAGCACTTGGGAGGTAGAGGCAGGTGGATTTCTGAGTTCGAGACCAGCCTGGTCTACAGAGTGAGTTCCAGGACAGCCAGGACTACACAGAGAAATCCTGTCTCAAAAAACCTAAATAAATAAATAAATAAATAAATAAATAGAAAAGAGAAGTTTGCTTTAATTAGTTGATTGCTTTAATTAATTTGGCCATGATTTTGATCTTTCTTCTTGAATCTTTGGGGTTAAAAGTAACTCTCCTTTGAGTATAATAAACACACAGGTTTTATATTATAATTTGATACCTAATATCATGCTTTCACATAAAACGATTTTCTGCTTAAAATGCTCTTAAATTTTCCTTCAGATTCTGTCTTTAAAAATCTACCAATGAACATAATAATCTACAAGAACATGTTCAGATTACTTCCTGTAGTATATTCTTATAGTAGTCAGTGAGTATCTTTATTATGGCCGTTGCTACACAGAGTAGGCTTTATTAATTTAATAGCATTTACTCAATGCTGTGCTTTTTGGTGTACTTGTCTCTTTCTTTCTCTAAGTTGTTGGCTCCAAAAGCACAGGCACTTTGTCTCATTTGCAATTGTGATGTTCTGTATCTGCCCTATGGAATGTACTTTAGAAATGTTCATAATGAGGAGAGTAGAGGAAATAGAAAGAATGAAACAAAGTACAAAATAAATAAATAAATAATCTGAAAAGTACCAAGAGTGGAGATAAAGACAGGAAGGAAAGAAGGCATATAGGATCCAGGTAATAAAAAGGAAAGCAGGCAAAAAGAGAAATAAGTCCGGGAGAATATTTAGAGTGTCTGTATTGATTAACAAAATAAAAAACCTGTTTTAGAATCATTAAAAAGTCATTTGAAAAGGCAAGCAAAAATTTCTTTATATCATCAGTAATTATCAAGGTGCATAAAAATTTTAAGGAATTCTTAGAGTAGCATATGACCTTTGCTGTTTTTCTTTTTTTGTGATTTATTCTTTATCATGTATACTAAAGTTCCTGAAGTTTAAGTCTTGGATTGTTTGTCAGTGATCTTGTAGAGCATAATTACACTCTTCAATTAAGATAGACTTTGTAAGAAGCAGAATTAGACTTTCCTTGATGTGAGTAAACTGTAATTTAATGCAAAAGGTTCTGCCATGTTACATTTTCCAGAGCTTTCGTTCATTCTTGCTTAGTAATTACAAATGGCTTACAAATAAACACTTGGGATGATTTCCCAAATGTTATGTATTTACTTATGAAGCTGGAACTTCCATCACTGGGTCACTTAAGTGATTTTGAAAGATTGTGTACAGGTTCATTTTACAATGCATTTGAAGTTTGTAATCCTGCTTGAATACACAAAAATAGGAAGGATTAACAAACTGCCGCTCGGAAACCAGGAGAAGACAGAGAGAAGGGCAATCAAGTCAGATCCTACAAGAAACATGAAATCAATTGGTCAAAACGTGGAAGACTGTCAACAAAAATAATATGTTATGGGCCCTCAAGGGTTTCTGTTTATGCTAGAGGAAGCCTAAAATAATCTGTGGTTTTTGATGCTTGATTTAGTTTTCCACAAGCCTAATTAACACCAGATTAAGTTCACTGCCACTATAGTTTATCCCTGAGACCGACAAATTGTTGGTGTTTATTTGCCTGCTTCTCAGAAAGACTAGCTGCAATAATGTAATGACATATTTGATAACATTGAAGGCAATATAATAGTGCTCATGTAAAGAAATTTGTAGGCTATTATAATAATTTTAAAAACCTAATTTTATAATGAACAAAAGTACCCAGAAACAACTAAATCATCACATGTCTTATTTGGGTGTGTCCACTGGTTGGATTAAATTAAATACAATTAAATCATTTTTTTTTTTTAAATTTTAAGATAGGTCTCCTTTGCTTTTGTAAAATTGAAGATGATGTCAATTTCTTTGAATTCATAGCCAAGGGTAAAATCTAACTGTTATGGACAATGTTTGGGAATATTTTCAGATGTATATGTTCAGTGCAATGCAATGGATAAGTACAAAGTGAAATATTCTCCTTACCAACTTCTAATCTTTTAGTTTTCCATTTTTCTAAGACCAGAAGATGTTCTTTAATCCCGCCTCTGAAGCTGTTGATATAGATTTACAATCCAAGGTCCTTTTGGAATTGTGCTACTTATTTGCTTTGCTTTGGATCTTTCAGCTCTGTGCAAGAGTTCATAGGGACAAAATAAAACATGTTTGTTTATGTATGAGAACAAACTAGAGCTCAGATTTTCATCTTGTTCCCCAAATGCTCTCCTGACTTCAAAGAGAGCTTGATATGGAGAAAGATGCAAAAGGTTAGAGCTGGCTAGGAAATCAGTATGAAATGACATAATTCTTCATTCACAGAATTATGTATGATATATACCAGGCACAAACTCTCTACTGCAACTCTTTATAGAGACAGTTGAATAGTACAATCTAAAAAGGATTTGTTTAAATGCAATGGTTTATGTAAACATAAATAAGAATGCTCTAGATTTTATTTCACTCTGCCTTCTCTTAGTCTAGCCTTTCCAGTGGCCATAGTTTACCAATCTCCCCTTCCTCTCAAAAAAGATAGTCCTTGTTTTCACTAATATTTTAGTGAGTCGCCTTTATGCGTCAGATAATATGTTTTACCCCAATCTGCCATATTATTTTTCCTTAGAAAATAAGAAAGTACATGTCTATTTTTTTCTAGTAGACCTCTGCAAAAGAAATATCTCAAAGCACAGCACCATTGACCAGGAAAACTGTACTTGTAAGAGTTCTCGAAAGCCATTTATTTCCTTCTTTTTTACAAAAAGTAGATTGTCGAAAAAGAAGATAGTTTTCAATATGGCCACATTAGAAAGTGACCAAGTGAAACCCTTAAATTGGTCTTCCAAATTCTGAATTGAGATTAAAGTTTAAACAGGGAGCCAAGGATATGCACATCTAAGCAGTCCCAGTATAGGTGTGGTCCTACCCACTACTGGCCTATCATTGCCTGGGTTTCAGTCTCATACTGTTAAGTGTCCTGACAAGCTGTTAGAATTATGTGAATCTATTTCCAGGAAACAAATTCCCCTCTCCTGGGAGCCTTTTCCTTCTCCCAGCATGAGATCTCTGGAGAAATTCACATTTCTTAGGTTTCAACAGCCTGAGAGCCAGATTGAGAGCTACAAGCACTTACTTATGACTGCAGTACTTGAGACTGAAGCAGGAGGATCATGTTTGAGGGCAGCCTAAGTTTTGTAATTAGACTGTCTAAAACAGGTTAGATGGAGTTGCTTATGCCAGCTTTTCCAAAAGTAACTAAAAGCAAGTAGTTATTTTAAAATGGTTTTGCGCATGTTTACCTGGAACTATGCTCTAATCTTGGTCTCTATTTGCTTTCTATATATTATATTTGTTTCGACACAGACATATTTCATCTCATGACTGAAGTATCAAAACAAAGCTTAGAGAATCATGAATGAAGATATTTTCCTCCTTTATGAAAGATATATGCTGTCTAAAGTATAAATGACTACAAGTCAGTTGTTAAAAAATTTCAAAGTAAAATATAATAGAAGTGTCAGTGTTCTGTTTAGCCTCAAAATATTTCAAATCCCATTTGAGTTATGCTGCATGTCTTTGAATGATAGGGTTTAGGTTTCTTCTCATAAAAGATATTGACTGTAGAGAGGGCTTGAAGGTTAAGAGGATTACTGGTAACCCAACAGAGATGACCATTCAGTCAGTTTATAGCCAATTGAGTCTCTATTCCAGCAGACTGTGAGAACACCCAGGAATTCCAAGAAGCTAGGTGAGGATCCCCAAATCTGTCCAGAACAGGAATTTTAAAGGCAAAAACCACATCCTGACACTCAGTAGCTGTAGGAGGCCTTCATAGAAGAAAGCAGTTTAATGGAAGCTAAGTTAAGCTGTTTGCTGGAAGAGATTTTGTACAAACAGGTAATTGAACAGATCAAAGATAAGCCTAAAATAAACAGTTAGCTGGAGGGTGTTCTGCACAAACAGGTATTTTAACAAAAGTAAGCAAGCTAGAACATCCTGACCTTGGGTTCCTAGAATTGAGTTTGGAAATTTTCCATGGGATTCTTCATCAAGGAAATGAAATTCTAGTTAAACCTAAAATGGGTTCAACAAGAAGACAAAAGGGAGGACAGTCTGTACATATTATCTTACTCTGTTACAAGAGAACCTGTGTTTAGTTCCCAGTGCCCATGTCAGACAGCTTATAATTGTCTGTCATTACAGCTTTAGGAGATCCAACACACAAAGGGATTTTTTTTTAAATTTTCATATTTTATTTACATTTCAAATGTTTCAGATCTCCCTTTTGGAACCTCCCCATTCCCTCCGCCTTCCCCCGGTCAATATGGGGATATTCTCCAACCCACCTTCCCACCCACCCACCCACTCTCATCTTTCCTCCTTGCATTCTCCTATACTGGGGGATCTAACACCCTCAGGCCCAAGGGCCTCTCCTCCCCCTGACGGATAACAAGACCCTCCTCTGCCACATTACACAAAGGGATTTTTATCATTAACTTATAGAAAGCAACGTGGATATATTTAAGTTTATACTTCAAATAACACTCAAATGAGTGTACAAACATGTGTCAACAAATGAAGAAAGAAAAAGTTTTGTTTATTAAACTTCAAAGACTAATTTATGCTTTCCGCTACTTAGCTGTCTTTGAATAGCTATTATTCTAGTATCTCTCATCATAGATTCATTTTTCCAATGAACTGCATATACCTACAATAATATAGAACAAGGTTCTGTTACATTTGAGTTCTTTTACAAAATATGATGTCTATGAAATGAATCTATGTTATAGTATATATAATTAGTTCTTTATTTTATTAACCTTTGTGATCATGGTATAAATCTGTTGCTAAACAGTTTTGATTAAAAGCATCATTTCAATCTGTAAATTATCTCACTCAAAAATATAAAAATTTAACTCTAGAATTTTTATCATGCACTACTTACTTCATTATTTAAACACTCTTATTATGACAAAATTTAAACATTCTCTAAAAAAGATGTCTGTTCTATGAATATGCCAGATAGCCAATTCTTTTCCAACCCAAATGAAGAAAGTATTTTAAAAGTTAAATTAGTCATACAATGGCATTATTGATAAGTATTAATTAGTATTGATAAGATATTACTGAAAAGCTTATGGCAACTTCCCCTTTTCCAATTGGACTCCATATTAATTGAAAAACTACAGTAATTAATTAACTATTTCCTGGCAATATTTATCTAAAAATACAATAATCATGAACTCAAAACATTTTGCATTACTGGAAAGTATCATCTAGTAGAGGAAAAATCTGGAACTGAAAATTCCAAAATATTTGTCTCCCAATGGTAAATTGTACTTGCTGTATCTCAGAATTAGAAACATTCACAACCATACCCCCAATAGACTATTTGGGGGCAAACATAAGAAAGATGAGACCCTTCCTAAAGCAAAAGTGGCTTTTCCCTCTGAAGAAGAGAAGAGAAATTTTTAGATAAATAAAAATTTTCCTGATACAAAAGAAAAAAAAATGTGGGCAGTGGCAAAGCTTGTTATCAGGTTTCTTTCACAGTAAATATATTTTCCTTAATATGTAGAATAGAAGCATCCTAAGCATGAAACTTTCCATTCATCTCCTGTAATTTGAGTAGTTTCTAATACATAGGTGTAAAGCAATCCTCAATAATTGTGGCTGAATTAAGTTACCTTTTAATTTTGCTTTTGATTCTGCAAAATAGCATGTGTAGCATCTGTAAAGACATCTCAATTAAAAACATGGAATGACTGTGGCATTGATGGATAAAATAAGTAATTCTTTAATACTCATTAGTGGTTTCTTGTCAATTTATTAGAAAGTCCATGTTTAAGGCTGAGGAGGTAGCACAATACCAGCATGTGATATACAAGCATGAAAACTTGAATGCAGACAGTCAATACCCACAGAAAAGCCTCGTGTATTATAATCCTAGCACTGGGGAAGCAGAGACAAGATGATCTCTGGTGATTGTTGCTTAGCCAGTCTAACTAACATCAGCTTCATGTTCAGTGAGATATTCTGTCTCAAAAAATGAGACAGAGAAATAACTGAGGAAGACATCTGTCTTAGTTAGGGTTTCCGTTGCTGTGAAGAGACACCATGACCAAGGCAACTCTTATAGAACAGCATTTAATTGGGGCTGGCATACAGGTTCAGAGTCCATTAGCATCATGGCAGGAAGCATGGCAACATCCAGGCAGGCATGGTGATGGAGGAACAAAGTTCTACATCTTGCTCCAAAGGCAAACAAGAGATGACTGGCTCCCACATGACTAGGAGTAGGGACTCAAAGCCCACCCTCACAATACACTTCCTCCAACAAGGTCACACCTCCTAATAGTGCCACTCCCTGGGTCAAGCATAGTCAAAGCATAACAACATTGGATGTCAACTATACACACAGGGAAGCATATCTCTGTACATACATATGCATAAACAACATATATATAAAACAAATAAATATGAAAGTCCATGTGAAATATGTATATCCTTTTCAGTTTTTAAATCAGGTTAATTCTCAGGCTTCTGATTCATGATTTCCATAGAGTTACTAGTAATTATTCACTATATTCATCTTTTCTTGTTAAAACATGGTGGTATCTGAGAAAATTCACTTCTGGATCTTGTTTAAAACTGAGTCCAAAGCCTATGTAAATAACTATTATCACACTATAACATAAATCTGCGTAAAATATCATGATATCATCTTCACTGTTTTAGCCAACATATCAACTAAGACTTCTGTTATTATAATACTTTGGAGAACCTCAAAAACAATGTAGCTTTTTCTAGTTAGAAATCCACTGGGAATCATGTATCATAGTTGTAAAACATAGTAAAAATGTCATGTCTTTATTTATGGAATTCACAAGAGAGCTGTTTTTTCCTTCAGTTGGGTTTGAATGTTGACATTTATTGTCATGTATTTCCTGTCTTAATAATGTACTTAGACATGTTACTTGTAAATAAAATATTTTCCAAATAAAGCTTGCCTTTGAAATTCTAAGTAAGCCACTATTTCTGGGCTTTATTGTTATGGAGATCAGATTATTATTACATGTTGATATATTCAATGCATTCTAACAATAATTATTGGCCTCTGTTTAATCTCTCTATCACTGGGGAGCAATTTTAAAATATCCCATTATCTACCTTAATTTAGTCACACAGAGGACCAGCAATCCAGTATATGAGCCCTTGAAAGACAAACTATATTCAAATTATATCATTTGGTATAATATTATATAACTTCTATGTCTTAAAAATGTCTGTTTCTGTTCCTTTCCTTGGTTATAATCTTTCTGGTAACAAAATTACCCTGTGTGACAAAAATCACACACACACACATATGCATGCTCCTTTGGAGTATTTTTAAAGTAATTATGTAAACAAATAGTTTTACAGTCATGAGCTGCCATGTGACAGTTTCTTTATGAGGTTTATGCATAAAAACTTTGCTATATGCCAGCTAATATGACCTTAGATTCTATATCTTTGACATATCGACTGCAAAATTCTCAGAAATCACTTTATCTTTCAATAAAATATAAATCTTATAAGCATTATTTTATTTCCAGTCATGCTTTTTAGAAATGTAGATTAAAAACACTGTTGAAAATTTTAATAATTTTGAAAGTGCATCTTCACTTAAGGGCTCTCTCTATCTTCCTGTCTTCATAACTATTAATAGCATGAAACATTTGCATATAAATTATAAAGAAAGTATTAACAGAAAGCTGCAGACATTGCAATTTTCAGACTCAAGATGTATCAGTGAGGAAACATTAGATTACAAGAGTCCAACACAAACTTAAGCAAAATATAAAACTTTAAAGATCCACATATTTGGGGAGCGTTCAAAATAAGCTCTTATCAAGGTTTAATGCTGTATTTAAAGATCTATGTTCTGTCTTGTATTTCAGTGTGTGTTTCATTCATATTTAGTAAGAAAAATAAGGTAAGAAAAGTAAGGTCAGGCCTAGTAATTACCATGTATAGTTCTAAGATAAATGCTCTTTTGATATCTAGTAGTGTGAGATTGCTTTTGTTGAATGGGAGATATTAATGTAATTAGTATGGATTCCTGAGGATCCAGCACTATCAGTGGGAATGGAAGCACTCATAGCTAAATTTTCTGGCAACTAACAAATGGAAGAAGAATGAGTCATATAAGAAAGTAAATTTTTATGACAGGAAGTCTGTTCAATTGTCAACTCACCAATTTCAGTTTGTTACAATTCCTATTGTCATTAGCAGACATTTTCTTTGATATCTGGCTTATAAAGAAAGTTCTTTATTTTGGGGAAAATATTGGATGAAGTCTGCATAAATTCTGTCAGTGCAAAAGACAAAGCAACCAATATAAACTTTAAAACACAACTTGGCAAACATAATTTAACTACTGCAGTCCAACACATGCATTAAATATCTTGGCTGTTCTATCACATTTCCAGTAAAATATATATAACACAGTGACAAGAGCAAAAAATTGAATTTTTTAATGCTTAACCCACCAATGATCATGAATAGCACTACTCTTCAGTTAGAATAAATGTCACCAAAAAGAAAGTGCAAAAGATCAGATGAAAATACTTCTTCAGAGCAAAATCTTCATATCAAACAACAATCCTAAAGCAAATTAGTTGGTAAACCTTCCTTGCTGCATAAACAATAGTATGATGAAGCGAGTTAGCAAATAACTCCCATGTGATTAGGTGTTTACTCATATGTCATAACAACTCATACCCAATTTGCTTCCATACTGTTCTCCACGTATTAATGTAGACAGCAAAATGTGCAAAGAAATTGTACTTATTCTTCCATGAAACAATACTAATAATAAAATAATTAAAGTATATGCCTATTTTTATTTCATTGTAACTTTGTGTTTAATTTTTTTCCTGTATTTTTATATAGCATTTATACAATTTAACAAATGAAATGAAAAATCAATTTTAAATAGAGAATATAACTTACTTATAAAAAAGGAAAAAGACCAATTTTTTTTAGGTTTTCATTACCAAAACTCTTCTTGCTGTAGTTAAATTATTTAATATCACCTATTTTTCATATATCTTTCCTAGAAATGTAAAGAATTTAGAAGAAAAACAAAATGGAATGACAGTACATTAGGAATGAAATAAATTTTGAGTATTATTTCACTAAGTGTCTTTATTTTGCCAAAGAGTAGCTGAAGAACATGGAGGTAAAATCATGTGCACTGGGATTCCATAGGTAGTTTTCAGACTCATCAAAATCTTTGCGTTTTTTTTTAAGTTTATATATATTATTAAACTGGCAATATTTTCTGAAATTACAACTCCTCTAACACATGTGTATACACATACACATGTACACACACTCACATACACGTGTACACGCACACAACTTTAACTGCCCCAAATGTAAACAAATCTCTTCAAAGTTCTCCACATGAAATAAACTTAAAATTTCTTAAAGCTGGCAAGTCTCCTTTTTACTGTAATCAAATCTCTTACCATTTCTCTGCCAAGGAATGGGCTTCTTCAATTAATATGAGCTAAATTAGCTTGCTGAGAATTTTCTTTCCTTTCATAGAGTATTGAACACTGATGATTTTTGAAGTCTAATTGCACAGATACCTTCTCTGAACTCTGCCTTAATTTTGTACTTGCTCACTTCGCCAAGATTCAATATCCAAGAAAATTGTGTGTACAAACGTTATGATAGTTCACATGTAATCAGAGCAAAGAAAAAATGTAATTCTTGATGTTTAGAAGCTTAAGATCACATAAAATATGAAAGTAACCCAGAAGCAACTGCTCCACAACAAGTAGTAGCTACTAAGAAACATTTCAATTGGAGTCCCCTGATTATCATCAGGCCTCAGAACAAGAGATGATCAGAGTATGGAAGAGCAAAAGAAAGCTGTTCCTTCCTTTTTAAAGCTATGAATTTGTCAACCAAGTGAAGTGTCTACCAAATCCTTGAAAGTTTAAAAGTATTTTTGTGCATAATACCTTTGGCTGTCATAAAAATCTTATGAGTCAAGTATTATCATTTCAATGTTAATGATGAATTAATTGAATAAAGCAGAAATGATTAAATGGTTAAAGGACATATAAGCAGAAAGTGGCAGGATACTGAATAGATGCCAATATCTTCTAACCTCAAAATTGAGGTCTAAGCACAGACTATTGGTATTTTAATCCAAACAAAAGTAAAGAAAGCCTGATACACATATTGCATACTTAAAAGTCTTGTTTATCACTATTTTCTTTTGATTGGTGGGACAAAATTTGCAGAAATTAAATCACAAATGAGAATATACAGTTTAATAGTGTTTAGTATGTTTATAATTATGAAACATTATTTAATTTTAAAGCACTTTTAAAGCTTCTTATATTTTGTTTTGTTCAAATTTTTAACATATTTAAATAGCAATTGGGATTCATTGTGATAAATATTTCTATACATGGATAATTCACACATTGATCACATCCATTACAATATTAATCACTTAAAATAAGTCATATTTCCCTGCCAACATACCAAGTCCACACAACTACTAAAATATTTCATTTGTATGAAATCACAAGTTATAGTCATATCATGTAGAAGATACACACAGTGCTCCTTTAAGACTGCTTTCTTTTTCTTAATATTTTCTAACACCATGTATCACTATAGAGCCCATGTTCATTTTTAATTCAACTTGCTATTTATTGTAGTCTGACAATGAACTCACAACCAACCTACCTCAGTTTTCAAAGTGTTAATGTTACAGATTATATTACCATACCCAGCTAATGAAGCGTAATGTTTTCAAGGTTCATTTGTATTTTAACAGGCTTTATTAATTCATTCTTGTTTTGTTATTGAATAGCATTCCCTTATAAGTTGGTATCGTGTTTTATTGACCCATTGTTCTTCAGTTTAATAGTCACATAGGCTTTTTCCATTTCTAGCTATTATCAATAATACTACTATAAACAATCACATAAATGTATATTTTAAATTTTAGGTAAGTTTCTAAAAATAGAATTGTTAGATCATATGATGCTTCTACATTTAACATTTTAGAAACTGCAAAATTGTTTACCAAAGTCTCCAGATTTGATTTTATATTTAATTAGACTGTTGGTTCTAGAAATTAAATGCTTTCTTTAAAAAAAAAATGCAATTACAGTGGGATTAACAATTCTTCACACATGTAGAAATTCCTTAGAGTTTTCCATACTTTCACATTGGAGCTATGAAATTATTGCATAGAGAGCATAGTATTCTATTAGGAGGTTGTGCAGTGCTGCTTACCATGTTATGTTTAAGAATCACTTGTACTGTGGCTAACTAAGGTCATCCCCATTGAGTCCTGGGAACCTCTCACAGCCCAAGTCTTTGTGACTTTCTAGACCATACATGAGCTATTCCGTAGCCCCTGGCACATATGTAGCAGAAGACTACCTTGTCAGTGGGAGAGGATGGGTCCTGTAGGGACTTGATGCCCCAGCGAAGAGGCAAAGGGCAGGGGATATAGGGTGAAGAACTTTGCGAGGGGGACTGGGAAAGGACGCAACATTTGGAATGTAAATACATAAAACAATTATAAAAAAGAATAATTTTTACAGTGGAAAAGTTTCAGTCATTTCTAAGATTTTAAGATGTTCTTCTGAGTGGTTTTACAGGACTGTTTACTCCTCTATTGTTGATATTTTGACAGGAACCAGAAGAAAAGCAGCTCTTGAGAATTTTCCAATGTGATTCTAAAACTGAACTGACAGAAATCTCATTTCAAAGACTGTTTTCCTGGCACTTCCTAAACAAATTCTAGTCTCTAGAGGTGAGTCTCCTTTTGATTAGTTAAATGTAAGCAATTAGTTTTAGAGGTGGGATTGTCAACAATCCTCCCCCGACAAGCTACTTCCCAAGAACTAACAAGCAAGAAACAGCTGCTGCCATTGTGAGCACAATGCCCATTGCCAAAGCTCCGCTGTCACTGCTCCTTGTATTGTAAGTGCAGTTTGGAGTAATTTTTATAGATCCTCACTATTTTTATGTTTTTATCATTAACTGCTTACAAAAGAGATTGTGAAGTCTATAAATTTACCCTTCATTATCTGTTTTGTACAGTCCTCTAGTAAAAGAGCAAGGACCACTCTTGTTCCTGTTACCATGTCTTTTACAGTACTTACAGTTTATCTGTTGGAGACTTTGTAATGAACACTGACTGATTTCTCCTTAATGTTTTAAAATAGTTTTAATTTTAGAGACTTGTAATATCTATTCTCTGACTTTAAAAGTAAATTAACTTTGAGTAATTAGATTCTAATAAACTTAAAAAGTACTATGTGTTATTAAAAATTCTCTAGATTTAAATGACAAGGTGGTATTTTCCAGAAGAATGACAAATAAGAAATTTGGATTCATTTACATTTCAACACAAGCTTCACATTCACCAGTTATCTTAGGGTCCAAATCTTCTTAGGATCAACTTGATTACTTCTAAGATGAATAGTAGAATATTCCCCTGCTATTATATCACAGACATTGATGAAATTAAGCAAGAACATTCATGAAAATATTTAAAAATTATGCCCTGTAAAGGAGGAACAATTTGATTAAAAAGAGAACTCTAATGACAGTTAAAAAGCAAAAATAAAAGGCCTCTTTACTTTGTACCACATGGTAGGATAAAAAAGGGGGTCATGGAAGTGGAAACTATGAAGGTTCTTTTAAAAAATTCAAAGGAAATATGATTGTGACTTTATAAAATTTGGCAAAACATTAAAACTGTTTTCTGTCCGAAAAACGTGGCACAATGAAAATATTTCATTAGTACCCATTTTTTTTAAATATCAAGAAATAAAAACATATTTCCTTTGTAGATGTGTGTCATCAGTACTCTGAAAAGAATTTTCTTTCAAGTCACATGACCAGTACTGGAAGGCACACAATTTTTGAGTCTTGGTAAAATGTCATGTTCCTTTCCAGGTGTGTCAGTTTCCAAAATTTTATAAATTTGATTTCTTTGTAATGGAATACTAGCAGGAGTTGTATTTATGTGACTTTTTGACATCATTATTTTTTTCTGGACTATCTTTATGTTTTATTTAACAACCATTTCCTTCATTTGTGTTCATTTACCTCTTATTTTAGGATCTCCTTACAATTGATAATATACATATATGTTGATTGTAACTCCATTTTCATATGATTTTTAAAATCGATTGTGAAATATTACAAGAGTTGAGCATGGAATAAGAGTCATCACAGCTACCTCCTTCTGGCATTTCACGAAATCATGAATACATATAGTGATGAACTGTTTGAAATGTATTGGTATGACCAGTCCCTAATTCCAATAAAGACACTAGAGTTTATTACTTATTGACTTGTGGATAGAAATGTTAGCAGTTACTGTGGTCGTATAAACAATCGTTCATGGTTAATGTATTTTGAGAAATAAAGTCTAAAGTAAATTGTTGGAATACTACAGTTACTTAACTCATGTAAGGAAACCCATATATATCAGAAATATATAGGGTTATATCTTGATTTATAACATTGTATTCTTTATTTTATTTATTTATTTATTTATTTATTTATTCATACTTTATATACAATTCAAATGTTTCCCCCTTTCCAGATCTCCCCTTTGGAACCCTTCTATCCCCTTTCTCCTCCCCCTGCTTCTATGAGGGTATTCCCCCACCCAATCTCATCTTCCCTCCGTGGCATTCCCCTATACAGGGGCATCGAACACACTCAGGCCCAAGGGCCTCTCCTCCCCCTGATGGCTAGCAAGACCCTCCTCTGCCACATATGTGGCCAGCACCATGGGTCGCTCCATGTGTATTCTTTGGTTGGTGATCCAGTCTCCAGGAGCATCTAGAGGTCAGGCCAGTTGACACTGTTGCTCCCTCCATGGGGCTGCAAACTCTCTCAGCTCCTTTAGTCCCTTCTCCAACTCCTCCATGTGGGACCTCACACTCAGCCCAATGGTTTCTGTGAAGTGAATTTTCAGTATTCTGAACTTTTGGGCTAAAAACCACTTATCAGTGAGTACACACCGTGTTCATTCTTTTGTGACCGCATTACCTCGCTCAGGATGATATTTTCTAATTCCATCCATTTGCCTGCGAATTTCATGAAGTCATTGTTTTTAACAGCTGAGTAGTATTCCATTGTATAAATGTACCACATTTTCTGTATCCATTCTTCTGTTCAGTGAGATCTGGGTTGTTTCCAGTTTCTGGCTATTATAAATATGGCTGCTATGAACATAGTGGAGCATGGGTCCTAATTACATGCTGGAGAATCTTCTGGTATATGCCCAGGAGTGGAATAGCTGGGTCCTCAGGTAGCATTATGTTCATTTTTCTGACGGTCTACCAAACTGATTTCCAGAGCTGTTGTACCAGCTTGCAATCCCACCAGCAATGAAGAAGTGTTCTTTTTTCTCCACATCCTTGCCAGCATCTGCTGTCATCTGAGTTTTTGATCTTAGCCATTCTGACTGGTGTAAGGTGGAATCTCAGGGTGGTTTTAATTTGCATTTCCTTGATGACTAAGGATGTTGAACATTTCTTTAGGTACTTCTCGGCCATTCGCGTTTCCTCAGTTGAGAATTCTCTGTTTAGTTCTGTTCCCCATATTTCGATAGGGTTATTTGGTTCTCTGCAGTCTAACTTCTTGAGTTCTTTGTATATATTGGATATTAGCCCTCTATCAGATGTAGGATTGGTAAAGATCTTTTCCCAATCTGTAGGTTGCCATTTTGTCCTATTTACAGCATCCTTTGCCTTACAGAAGCTTTGTAATTTCATGAGGCCCCATTTGTCAATTCTTGATCTTAGAGCATAAGTCATTGGTGGTCTGTTCAAAAAATTTCCCCCTGTGACCATGTGTTCGAGACTTTTCCCCACTTTCTCTTCTATTAGACTTAGTGTATATGGTTTTATGTGGAGGTCCTTGATCCACTTGGAGTTGACCTTTGTACAGGGATATAGGAATGGATCAATTCGCATTCTTCTACATGTAGACCTCCAGTTGAACCAGCACCATTTGTTGAAAATGCTGTCTTTTTTCCACTGGATGGTTTTAGATCCTTGTTAAAGATCAAGTGACCATAGTATGTGGGTTCATTTCTGGGTCTTCAAGTCTATTCCATTGATTGATCTACCTGCCTGTCTCTATACCAATACCATGCAGTTTTTATCACTGCTGCTCTGTAGTACAGCTTGAGATCAAAGATGCCTATTTCCCCAGAATTCCTTTTATTGTTGAGAATAGTTTTTGCTATCCTGGGTTTTTTGTTATTCCATATGAATTTGAGAATTGCTCTTTCTAAGTCTATGAAGAATTGAGTTGGGATTTTGATGGAGATAGCATTGAATCTGTAGATTGCTTTCAGCAGGATGGCCATTTTAACTATATTAATCCTGCCAATCGAAGAGCATGGGAGATCTTTCCATCTTCTGAGGTCTTCGAATTCTTTCTTCAGAGACTTGAAGTTTTTGTCATACAGATCTTTCACTTGTTTGGTTAGAGTCACACCAAGATACTTTATATTGTTTGTGACAATTGTGAAGGGTATCATTTACCTAATTTCTTTCTCAACCTGTTTATCCTTCAATTATAGGGAAGCTACTGATTTGCTTGAGTTAATTTTGTATCCGGCCACTTTGCTGATGTTGTTTATCAGCTGTAGCAGTTCTCTGGTGGAGTTTTCTGGGTTTCTTAAATATACCATCATATCATCTGCAAATAGTGATATTTTGATTTCTTCCTTTCCAATTTATATCCCTTTGACCTCCTTTTGTTGTCTAATCAATCTAGCTAGAACTTGAAGTTCTAGCTTCAAGTACTATATTGAATAGATAGGGAGAGAGAAGGCAGCCTTGTCTAGTCCCTGATTTTAGTGGGATTGCTTCAAGTTTCTCTCCATTTAGTTTGATGTTGGCTACTGGTTTGCTGAATAATGCTTTTAGTATGCTTAGGTATGGTCCTTGAATTCCTGATCTTTCCAAGACTTTTATCATGAAGGGATGTTGAATTTTGTCAAATGCTTTTTCAGCATCTAATGAAATGACCATGTGGTTTTTTACTTTGAGTTTGCTTATGTAGTGGATTACAATGATGGATTTCTGGGTATTGAACCATCCCTACATCCTTGGGATGAAGCCTACTTGATCATGGTGAATGATCGTTTTGATATATTCTTGGATTCAGTTTGCAAGAATTTTATTGAGTATTTTTGCATCGATATTCATAAGGAAAATTGGTCTGAAGTTTTACTGTTGGGTCTTTGTAAGGTTTTCGTACTGATGTAACTGTGGCTTCATAGAATTAATTGGGTAGTGTTCTTTCTGTTGCTATTTTATGGAATAGATTAAAGAGTATTGGTATTAGGTCTTCTTTGAAGGTCTGATAGAATTCTGCACTGAACTCATCTGATCCTGGGTTTTTTTGGTTGGGAGATTTTTAATGACTGCTTCAATTTATTAGGGGTTATGGGACTGTTTAGATGGTTTATCTGATTCTGATTTAATTTTGGTATTTGGTATCTGTCTAGAAAATTGTCCATTTCATCCAGATTTTCCAATTTTGTTGCATATAGGCTTTTGTAGTAGGGTCTGATGATTTTTTGAATTTCCTCAGAATCTGTTGTTATATCTCCGTATTCATTTCTAATTTTATTAATTTGTATACTGTCTCTGTGCCCTTTGGTTAGTCTGGCTAAGAGTATATCTATCTTGTTGATTTTCTCAAAGAACCAGCTCCTGGGTTTGTTGATTCTTTGTGTAGTTATTTTATTTTCCACTTGGTTGATTTCCACCCTTAATTTGATTATTTCCTGCCTCCTACTCCTCTTGGGTATATTAGCTTCTTTTTGTTCTAGAGCTTTCAGGTCTGCTATTAACCTGCTAGTATATGCTTTCTCCAGTTTCTTTTTGTAAGCATTCCGAGCTATGAGCTTTCCTCTTAACACTGCTTTCATTGTGTCCAATTGTACTTTCATTTTCATTAAATTCTAGGAAGTCTTTAATTTCTTTATTTATTTCTTCCTTGACCAAATTATCTTTGAGTATATATAGCATTGTTCAGCTTAGATGTGTATGTGGGCTTTCTGTTGTTGTTGCTATTGAAGACCATCCTTAATCCATAGTGATCTGATAGGTGGCATGGGATTATTTCAATCTTTTTATATCTGTTGAAGTTTGTTTTGTGACCAATTATATGATCAGTTTTGGAGAAGGTACCATGAGGTGCTGAGAAGAAGGTATACTCTTTTGACTTAGGATGAAATATTCTATAGATATCTGTTAAATCCTTTTGGTTCATAACATCTGTTAGTTTTACTGTGTCTCTGTTTTGTTTGTGTTTTCAAGATCTTTCCATTGATGATATTGGGGTACTGCAGTCTCCCACAATTATTGTGTGATGTGCAATGTGTTCTTTGAGCTTTAGTAAAGTTTCTTTTATGAATGTGGGTCCCCTTGCATTTGGGGCATAGATGTTCAGAAGTGAGAGTTCTTCTTGGTAGTTCTTTCCTTTGATGAGTACGAAGTGTCCTTCCTTATCTTTTTTGATGACTTTTGGGTGAAAGTTGATTGTATCCGCTATGAGAATGGCTATTCCAGCCTGTTTCTTGGGACCATTTGCCTGGAAAATTGTTTTCCAGCCCTTTACTCTGAGGTAGTGTTTGTCTTTAACATGGATGTGCGTTTCCTGGATGCAGCAAAATGCTGGGTCCTGTTTATCGATCTAGTCTGTCAGTCTATGTCTTTTTATTGGGGAATTGAGTCCATTGATGCTAAGAAATATTAAGAAATAGTGATTGTTGCTTCCTGTTATTTTTGATGTTATTTTTATGTTTGTGTGGCTATCTTCCTTTGAGTTTGTTGAAAGATTACTTTCTTGCCTTTTCTAGGGTGTAGTTTCCCTCTTTGAGTTGGCATTTTCCATCTATTTTCCTTTGTAGGGCTGGGTTTGTGGAAACATACTGTATAAATTTGGTTTTGTCATAGAATATTTGGTTTCACCATCTATGATAATTGAGAGTTTTGCTGGATATAGCAGCCTGGGCTGGCAGTTGTGTTCTCTTAGCGTCTGTATGAGATCTTCCCAGGATCTTCTAGCTTTCATAGTCTCTACTGAGAAGTCTGGTACAATTCTGATAGGTCTGCCTTTATATGTTACTTGACCTTTTCCCCTTACTGCTTTTAATACTCTTTCCCTATTTTGTGTATTTGGTGTTTTGACTATAATGTGACGGGAGGAATTTCTTTTCTGGTCCAATCTATTTGGAATTCTGTAGGCTTCTTGTATATTTATGTCCATCTCTTTCTTTAGGTTAGGGAAGTTTTCTTCTATAAATTTGTTGACGATGTTTACTGGTCCTTTAAGTTGGGAATCTTCACTCTCATCTATACCTATTATCCTCAGGTTCTGTCTTCTCATTGTATCTTGGATATCTGGGTGTTTTGGGTTAGATTTTTGTATTTTGTGGTTTCTTTGACTGTTGTGTCAATATTTTCTATGGTATCTTCCTCACCTGAGATTCTCTCTTCTGTCTCTTATATTCTGTTGGTGATCCTTGCTTCTATGACTCCTGATCTCTTTCCTAAGTTTTCTAACTCCAGGGTTGTCTCCCTTTGTGATTTCTTTATTGTTTCTATATCTATTTTTAGTTCCTGGATGGTTTTGTTCATTTCCTTCATCTGTTTGGTTGTATTTTTCCTGTAATTCTGCCCATTTGATTGTATTTCCTGTAATTCTTCAAGGGATTTTTGTGCGTCCTCTTTAAGGACTTCTAGCTGTTTACCTGTGTTCCCTTTATTTCTTTAAGAGAGTTATTTATTTCCTTCTTAATATCTTCTATCATCATCATGAGATGTTATTTTAAATCTGAGTCTTGCTTTTCTGGTGTGTTGGGCTATCCAGGGCTTGCTGTGGTGAGTGGGAAAGCTGGGTTCTGATGATGCCAAGTAGCCTTGGTTTCTGTTTCTTATGTTCTTGCCCTTGCCTTTCGACATCTGGTTATCTCTGGTGTTAGCTGGTCTTGCTCTCTCTGACTGTGGCTTGGCCCTCCTGCTAGCCTCGGTGTCAATACTCCTTCAAGACTAGTTCTCTCTGAGAGGAATTTGGCTTTGGAGAACTGTGGTGCAGGGTCTGCTCTGGGGTGCAGACAGAAACCTGAACCACAGCTGTCCCTTGGTTCCTGTGTCCTGATGGCTCTGCAAGGGACTCTCTTGATCCAGTGAATTTGAACAGAATTGGTG
The DNA here is from genome assembly GCA_019843965.1 of Rhynchomys soricoides. Classification (NCBI taxonomy): domain Eukaryota; kingdom Metazoa; phylum Chordata; class Mammalia; order Rodentia; family Muridae; genus Rhynchomys; species Rhynchomys soricoides. Next base: position 6,438,289 of record JADRCH010007664.1, on the reverse strand, counting down.
GTCTTGCCTGTGCTTGAAGGTGTGTTTGTACTCCTGGGATACCAGCTCTCTCCTAGCACTATTTGAGTATGGAGCCCTCTGTCACTGGATCTGCTCCCAGGCCACTGAAAGAAACCAGAAGACCACTCCTCAGTCCTTGTGTCCTGGGGATTCCAGGTGGGTCCCTCTGAGCAGACAGGCTTGCCCTCACTCCTGGGAGTCTAGCTTTCTCCTGGCACTATTAGGCTATGGATCCCTGGTGGCCCAGGTAGAGGTTTCCAGCCACAACTGGAAACCAGAAGGCTCCTTCCCCCGGCTGTTCCTCAGTCCCTGTGTCCCAAGGATTCTGGACGAGTCCTGCTGAGCAGTTTTGCTTCTCCTACCCTCACTCATGATCTTTTATACACTGCTGGGTGGCTAGCTTTCTCCCAACTCTATTTGGATATGGAGCCCTGGTGGCCCAGGAAGAGGTCTCCCACCACAGATCAACATCATATTCTTTAATTAATTGAAGTACAAGATTGTGAAGACATCTTTTTAAATAATTAGTTATTGAGAGATTCACATAAAATGTTTTGATCATATTTACCCCCTCCCCAACTTGTGTCAGTTTCACCTCCATTTCATATTCACCCAATTTCACATCCTTTGTTAAGCCTTCAAGACCACGTTGTGCTGACTAAATACTTCTTCTACTGAAGTAGTATTGACTTTCCAGTGACTATTCTCATATGATATATCTTGATACTCATAAAAAAACTGTATCTTTAATTCCTAACAGCTAACAAATGTCAATAGTTCCAATTTTTCTGTCCATGCTGGAATTTTTGTCTGGTTTGACTTATATAGTTTTCTGCATGCTGTTGCTACCACTGTCAGTTCATATGTTCAGCTTCTCTGCTGTGTTCTGCAGATAATATTTCCTTACAGTAATCCATTGTCTCTGAATCTTACACCTTTTCTGCCCATCATCTACAACAATTCCCAAAGCTTGGCAAGGAGAAGGTGTGGTAAGTAAGTTCTATTTATGACTGAGAATTCTGTAGCCTCTTACTCACTGAACCTTGGCTAGTTGTGTGTCTCTGGGTTAATCATAATCTAATGCAAACAGAAGCTTTTCATGGTATGGGTTGAGAAATGTATTAACCTGTGGGTAGAATAAGTCATTAAGAATGAGTTTAATAACACTTTAATAACACTCTGTCCATTTAGCAAAATAATGTGGCAGTTTCTCCACTGGGACCTATGACAGGTCTAGCCATAGGTTCTTGGTCCAATAATGGTTCTGGGTAATGGTTTTATTTTCTGGAGGGGAACTTAACTCCAATCAGAACGTTATTCCTTCCCCCCTGACATTTGTGCTACAATTGCATCAAAGGGCATGTTTTGTTATGCCAGTCATTATTATGTCTTACACTGCTCACAGGTACACATGACTGGTACTTACCTTTCTCCTCTGGTAGCATACATTGCACCTTCCTACACTCTGAATGCCAGTCAGTTGGGATAAAGCTTCCATTACTCAAATATGAAGTGTCTTCATCAAAAGGGTCTTACTCTAAAATTTAGGAGGTGAATCAAGAGCAATGGTAATATATTTTAATATTTGGGAATTTATGGGACCCTACTGAAAAACAACCCCAAAACACTTGCCCCATTTCTAGTACTAGATGTTTTGATAGTCTATAGTGTCTAGGAAGAGCATTGTTCCCTTGCTATAGGGTAACTGCATTTAAACTCTCTTTCTCTCCCTCTCTCCATGTCTCCATGTCTCTCCTTCTCCCTCCCCCCTCTCTCCCTCTCTCTCTCTCTCTCTCTCTCTCTATATATATATATATATATACACATATATATATATATACACACACATACACATATGCACATTTGTGTATACATATATATATACTATTCCTCCTTTATAAATTTTACTACCTGCAATCTGTCTTTCCCCCTACCCATTGCTTGTTATAGTTTTCTGACCTGTGTGTATGCCAATTTAAATATACATAGACTAAATATTTAAACTAACATCCACATGAAAAAAAGAATGTACAATGTTGTCTTTCTTTGTCTGGGTTATCTAATTCAGAGTTATTATTTCCATTCCCATCCAATTATCTAAAATTTTCATAATTTATTTTTTTCAGTTGAAATTATAATTTTTGGTGTATATGAATGTGTTTTGCTGAGATAGTTTCTGTTCTCTTCTTTGTGGTTTTGAAAGTTGTACATTCAGTTTTCTATAGTTTACATCCAAATTTTAGCACATATCTTTACCTTTTGTTATTTTGTGTCATAGAGTTCATCATACCCATGTATTCTCTAATTTTTTAGGAGATGTTTAGTGTGCCTCATGAAGTAAAATGTATTTCATGCCAAGAATAAACAAAAACATCATTAAACTGACAAAAAATAGAACAGTCAAAAATATTAGGTAATACAGAATGTATAGAAACGAGTCATATGTTATTTTAAAACTAGAGTCATGTGTCCCTATCAAGGTATAAGAGCTTTGATTTAAAGTAAAAGTATTTCACTGCAACAATGAATACTTTACTTTTTCTCTCCAAGAATTCAGCAGATCAAGGATCTATGAAATAAATGGGAAGGATAGTTCTATTTGATAAACAAATTACATTGTAGTCCATAAAATAACAGTCTTCAATAATGTTTCAGAGTCAAAGGACAAACAGCATGATATTAGCATAAAAACAGACAATCTGATAAAATAAAATGACTCTTAATTAAATCCAAGTATATATTTAACCCATTTTTCTCATTAAATGAGAGTCTATCTATTTAACTTTAAGAAAAGATATACTCTTTGAAAATACTTCTAAGAAAAACTTGGATACATCAATCTAGAAGGCTGAATTATTACAGCTTTCATCTTGTACAAAAGTCTATACAACTGTGATAAAATATTTTGATATAAGATTTGGAACTCTGAAGCTATTAGAAGAAAATATATGGGAAATATTTCAATATATTAGCTAAGATCAATATTAATTTCTCTGGACTCAAAAACTATAGGAAAAGAAATATTGAGAAATTAAATAATATCAAACCAAAAGGCTTATTTAATGCAAGAGAAACAAACAGAAGAATGAAGAGACAACATACAGAATGGGAGAAAATGCTTGCCAACTAATCATCTGGCAAAGGGTTCATGTCTACAATAACTAAATAACTCAAAAATACAACATAATTAGAAAAGGAAAACAATTCAATGTTGGCCCAGGCAAATGATCTGAACTCACACTGCACAAAATAAGAAAACTAAATACTCCGTGTACATGTGAGTAAATGTTCACTGTATTTATCAATCTGATAAATTCAAGTAAAAAATACAAAATACACTGATTGCATCTCAACACATATTAAATGTAAGTGACTATATAAATTAATCGTGGTAAGAAAGGGAAATTTAAAAGAATCTTCAACTGACAGAGAACTAATATCCAAAATAAATAAAAAAAAAACTCAAGAAATTAGACACCAATAAACCAATTAACCCAATTTTAAAATGTGTTACAAATCTAAACAGAATTCTCAACAGAGGAATATCTAATGGCCAAGAAGCACTTAAAGAAATGTTCAATGTCCTTAGTTATCAGAGAAATGCAAATCAAAAGGACTCTGAGATTCCATCTTACACCTGCCAGAATGGGTGATATCAAAAACTCAAATAACAAAACATGCTGGCAAGGATGTGGAGCAAGTGGCACACTCCTCCATTGCTGTTGGGAGTGCAAACTTATACAACTACTTTGGAAATCAATTTGGTGGTTTCTCAGAAAATTGGAAATATATCTACTTCAAGATCCAACTATACCACTCCTGGGCATATGCCCAAAAGATGCTTTACCATAGCTCAAGGACAAGTTTCCTTGAGCAAGTGCTCAACTCTGTTTATAGCAGCTTTATTCATAATAACCAAAAATTGGGAACAACCCAGATGGAAGAATGGATACAGAAAATGTGGTACATCTATCCAATGGAATACTACTCAGCTATTAAAAATGAACACAAACTTCAAAAAACAAACTTCACAGGCAAATGGATAGAATTAAAATATCCTGATTGAGATAACACAGACCTAGAAAGACCCACATGGCATATACTCACTTATAAGTGAACATTAGCCATAAAGTACAGGATAACCATGCTATCCAAAGAACCTATGTAACAGGGAAGACCCAATGGAGGATGCTTAAATCTCACTCAAAAGAGATACAAAATACAGACTGGAAGTGGATAGAGGAAGGGAACTTGATGGGAGAAGACTTGAGGAGGGAACAAAGGTGGGGCACAGGTGTGGGGAGAAGAGTGTTGGGGAGAGAACCAAAATCTTTATGGGGGCATTTTTGGGATAAGTCAGAGACCTAGGACAGAAGAGACTCTGGCGTATCTATGGGGATGAACCTAGCTGAGACTCCTAGCCATTGGAAATATGGAGACTGAAGTGGCCACCTCCTGTAGACAGGCAGGACTTCCAGTGGAGGAAAGAGGACAACAACCCATCCACAATACCTTGGACCCAAAATTTGTCCTGCCCACAAGATGTGCAGGGATTCACCATGTGTATTCTTTGGTTGGTGATACCCCCATAGTGGCAGGGGGAGGGAATGGGGAGGTTCCAAAGGGGAGATCTGGAAAGGGGAAAACATTTAAAGTGTAAATAAAGTATGAAAAAAAAAGTAAAAAAAAAAAAAAACATATGTGCAGGGATAAAGATGGAGCAAAGACTGAATGACTAACTGAATGGCCCAACTTGAGACCCTCTCCATCAGAGAGAGCCAATTCCTGACACTATTAATGTTACTCTGTTATGCTTGCAGACAGGAGCTTAGCATAACTGTGTTCTGAGATGCTTCAACCAGCAGTTGATGGAAACAGATAAAGACACCCATAGTCAAACATCAGGTGAAGTTCAGGGAGTCTTGTGGAAGAGTGGGAGATAGAATTGAGTGAACTGGGTGGGTCAAGGACACTACAAGAAGACCTACAGTTGACTAACCTGGGCAAAGGAGCTCACAGAGACTAAACCATCAACCAAAGGGCTTGCATGGGCTCCACCTAGGCTCCCTACACATTTGTAGCAGATGTGCAGCTTCATCAGTATGTGGGCCCCTGACAGTTGGAGTGGGGTCTGTGTCTGACTCTGTTGTCTGCCATTGAATCTCTTTCTCCTCGTTGGGCTTCCTTGTCTGACCTCAGTGGGAGAGTATACACTTAGTGCTGCCGTGACTTGATGTGCCAGGGCAAATTGGTACCCATGGGGCTTCCCATTCTTTGAAAAGAAGGGGAAGGGGCAATAGGGGACAGGCTATATGAGAGTGGAACTGGGAGGGAGCTGTGATCATGATGTAAAGCGAATAAATAAAGAAAAAAGAAAAATACAAAAAGAATCTTCAAATATTAATTAAGATAACAACTTTAGAAAACATAAAAAGACTCCTAAGAAAAATAAAAATAGGATAATAATATGATCCAGATATCCCACTCCTTGGTAACATATTTGAACCAGATGCTGGAAACAACCCAGCTATCCCTCAACAGAGGAATGGATACAGAAAATGTGGTACATTTACACAATGGAATACTACTCAGCTATTAAAAATAATGACTTCATGAAATTTGCAGGCAAATGGATGGAACTTGAAAATATCATCCTGAGTGAGGTAACTCAGTCACAAAAGAATGAACACGGTATGTACTCAATGATAACTGGCTATTAGCCCAAACGTTTGGAATACCCAAGAGTCACTTCACAGCAATCATTGTACTGAGTGTACGGTCCCAGATGAAAGAGTTGGAGAAGGGACTGAAGGAGTTGAGGGAGTTGGTAGCCCCATGGAGGTTTCTATAATGTCAACTGGCCTGACCTCCAGATGCTCCCAGAGACTGGACCACCAAACAAAAAATACACGTGGAGGGACCCATGGTGCTGGCCACGTATGTGGCAGAGGAGGGTCTTGTTAGCATCAGGGGGAGGAGAGACCCTTGGGCCTGAGAGTGTTAGATACCCCAGTAGAGGAAAATGCCAAGGAGGGAGGACGAGAGTGGGTGTGTGGGTGGGTGGGTGGGAGAATGCCCCCATAGTGGCAGGGGGAGGGGAGAAAATGGGGAGGTTCCAAAGGGGAGATCTGGAAAGGGGGAAACATTTGAAATGTAAATAAAATATCAAAAAACAAAACAAAACAAAAAGAGGAAAAACAAAGGCAGATAGATTCCTGAGTTTGGGGTTGGCCAGGGACAGAACAAGTTTAGGCTCAGGTGTACTAGAAAAGGTCATTTCTGGACAAAGTCCCACCCAGCTAACTTATTGTCTGTGCTTAACAGAGGCAGGCAAATCTCTGAATTCTTTTGCAAAGTTAAAAGGAAACCTGTACTTGATGTCTCCTCAGAATTAAGCAGCTGGGATCAAGGGATGCTCACTCATAGGATAATTAAAAGGAAACCTGTAGTAAATGACTGGATTGATATGTAAAATAAAAGGCTGGGCTTATGACCTGCAAAAGTTGTGCTATTCATATAAATTTTTAGAGAGAACTGAGGGAGGGGCGATGATTCTTGACATCTCTTCTTGAATTTCTGATATAAGGTTTGTGACAAGACTAACTCAAGATCAAACGCTGTTTTTAATTATATATCTTATTAATCTTAATTATCATGGCTCCAAATAATATAAGTATTAAAAATAGTATTTGTACAGTAAGGCAGAATGTGAGGTCCCAGGTGGAGGACTTGGAGAAGGGACTGAATGAGCTTAGGGAGTTTGCATCCCCAGGGAGGGAGCAACAGTGTCCACTGGCCTGACCCCCCCCCCATACTCCTGGAGACTGATCCACCAACCAAAGAATACACATGGAGGGACCCATGGTGCTGGCCACATATGTGACAGAAGAGGGCCTTGTTAGCCATCAGGAGGAGGAGAGGCCCTTGGGCCTGAGAGTGTTAGATACCCCAGTAGAGGAGAATGCCAAGGAGGGAGGATGAGAGTGGGTGGGTGGGTGGGAGAATACCCCCATAGTGGCAGGGGGAAGGGAGAAAATGGGGAGGTTCCAAAGGGGAGATCTGGAAAGGGGGACACATTTGAAATGTAAATAAAGTAGGAAAAAAAAAGATGCCAGAACACACACACACACACACACACAAAATAATAGTATTTGTAAAAATTAAAAAAACAAAAATAAAAAAATAGAAGCTAGACTCCAGAGAACCAAACAACCCATTAAAAAATGAGGAACAGAACTAAACAGAGAATTCTCAACTGAGAAAGCTCAAGGGGCTGAGAAGCACATAAAGAAATATTCAACATCCTTAGTCATCAGGGAACTGCGAATCAAAACAACCCTGAGATTCCACCTCACACAAGTCAGAATGGCTAATATCAAAAACTTAGGTGACAGCAGATGTTGGTGAGGATGTGGAGAAAGAAGAACATTCCTCCATTGTTGGTGGGATTGCAATCTAGTACAACTACTCTGGAAATCAGTTTGGCTGATCCTCAGAAAATTATATGTAGTACTACCTGAGGACCCAGCCATACCTTTCCTGGTCATATACCCAGAGGATGCTCCAACATGTAATAAGGACACATACTCCACTATGTTCATAGCAGCCATATTTATAATAGCCAGAAACTGGAAACAACTCAGATGTCCCTCAACAGAGGAATGGATACAGAAAATGTGGTACATTTACACAATGGAATACTACTCAGCTATTTAAAACAATGACTTCATGAAATTCGCAGGCAAATGGTTGGTATTTGAAAATATCATCCTGAATGAGGTAACACAGTCACAAAAGAACACACTTGGGTTGTACTCACTCCTATTAGGCATGTCTTAATTCCAAATAGACTGCTGTTAGTTTAATCCCAAGATACACGTGAAATTATCAATGCCTTTGGAGAATCTTATTATGCTGGTCGTTGTTGCCATTTCTACATTTTACAGTTGGGTAGGACTATTAATTGTTTTTCTGCAGCTGGCATAGCACCTTTGGATACTATTGCAGCTGGTCCCTGAGAAGGAAATTTCCAGGTAAGTTCCAAATTGATTCCTCTAAATTCTTTTTCTCAAGTATGTGATACCTTCAACAACAGAGTCTTAGCGTTCAAATTCTGAAAGAAAACCAAGTGCAATGACCATAACCTGGATTATTTAAGGAGTCTCTAGACCTCAGTGTATGTTATCCATTTTAATATCTTTTCATTGCATCTGGAGGGAACTGATTAAATTGACTTATTGTCCTGATTTAAGTCGTATTTTAAAGATGTCACAAAAGTTTGAAATCATTATAAAAATACTGAATATGTAGTATAATCTTATTGTTTTTAAAATCTTCTGTTTTCCTTATTTTATTTACTTGTTCATTTTGCTTAAGGAATGCTCCTATTGAAATATGAAATCAATGTTTAAAACAGCTATGAAGATATTTATACTTTTAAAATTCAAGATTGAAAAGAGTATTTAAGATAATTTCAATATTTGTATGTGGATATTTTTGATATATTCTAAATTTCTATGATTTGGCTTATAGTCTATTTTTATGTTTCTATTTATCTTTTTAAATTTTAAGTTATTCTAAGGGACTAGGGGATAGTTTAATATAGAGAAAATTTAAGTGTCTATGGTCTGAGAATGCAGATTTATGTTAAAAATTAAATTAAATTTTAAAACTTTTGTTCAAACATGGAAGCAATTTCATGAACTTTTACAGATTATCAGAACAAAGAAAGTTAAAAATAAAGGCAAGTTTAAAATGCATTGCTGGCTACAACAGAGAGGTAGTTAACAGCAAACTCAAAGAACAGGGAAGTTGTGTGGGAGAAGGCAAGCTTACCTGTATGGCTCAGGAGTCTGATGGAGGTGGAGAAGAGGCAGAGGGGTAATGGAGGTCTCCCTGAGATAGCAGAATGCTCAGGGCTTCTTGGCTTAGCACACATGGCTCAGCCATCAGGGAAGATGGATGAGGGAAGGGAATCTTACCTATATGGCTCAGGAGTCTCAGGTCTGATGAAAGTGAGGGCAGAAGAATCAGTTTATATGTTTTTAACTTAGAAATAAAACTACTTATACTTATGGTTATTTTTGAGACGTATGAAAATAATCTTCAAGTTATTTTTCATCTTGTTTAAAATATTTTGTGTTCTTTTATTTTCTCTTATTTATCTTAAACTTATTTCAAGTCCAAAGGAAATTCAGGATAAAAGCCTAGCTGTGGTGCCTATCAGCATATCAAAGTGTCTGCCAGACTCTATGATCACTCATTACCTGTGGCTCCTCTCAGTTCTTCTTACTGTGCAACTACTCTAACCATCTCCAGCTCATGAGCTTCTCTTCCTCCATCTTCTCATTCTTATATAACCCTGCCATTTGGGCCATGAGTCCTAATTAGTTCTGTCTCTCTTTGCCCTGCCCCCCAACTCTCTCTCTCTCTCTCTCTCTCTCTCTCTCTCTCTCTCTCTCTCTC